>LVLI01000096.1:0-22161 GCA_001687465.1 Halocafeteria seosinensis | reverse complement strand
CACACACACACACACACACACACACACACACACACACACACACACACATATTGCTTTGCGTGTTCTGGGACAAGTTCGGCAACACTTTGGGACCAAAGTTTGGGTGTTCGAAGGAACCAGTGTAGCTATAGCAAGTGGCAACACCGTGGTAGAAAGGTTTGATAGAGACAATACGCTATTGACCGAGATTTCCAAGTCACAAGCACCCCGGAGAAAAAAGTGTAAGTTGTCTTGTTCTTTCATTGCGTCGGGTTACCTACCTACATTCACATTGGTTGATTGCTCCGCCAGACTAGCATTTCTGCTGAAGCTGAATCTAGAGAATGCAAGGCAGCTTTTTCTTCCAGAATGCCGCCATGTGGGCTCGTCGTGGGGGCGCTCCTCTAGCTGCGGCGGCTAGTTTGGCGTTTGGTGCCTCCAGTTTTGGCAGCTGGACAACACCCAGCACCGTGTTTGCCGAGCAACAGAATGGAGCAAACGCAGGTAATGAGGACGATGACAAGTTCATCGTTAAGCAAGCTCTGGACCCCAACAATTTCAAAAAATTCAAAGTTCGAGACGTCAAACCCCTGACGCACGACACCAAGCGCCTGCGGATTGATCTGCCTTCGGAGCATCATGTCACTGGGTTGGAAACGGCATCCTGCCTCGTTGCCAAGGCCGAAATTGATGGGAAGAATGTCATCCGCCCTTACACTCCCACAACGAAAGACAACCAAAAGGGGTACTTTGATCTTGTGGTGAAAGGCTATCCTCAAGGGAAGGTCAGCAAGCATCTGGTCAACAAGCAACCCGGAGATGAGGTAGAAGTCAAGGGGCCCTTCCAGAAAATGAAAATTGAACGGAATATGAAGAATGCCATTGGTCTTGTTGCAGGAGGTAGTGGTATCACACCCATGCTACAGGTCATTCAGGTTGGTGTGGTGCGTCTTCTGGACTCAACTTCTTTGTGTAATTGTCGCGCTTTTCGGATTTGCAGCATCTCTTGGACGATCCTCGGGACAACACGGAAATAAGGCTCTTGTATTGCAACGTCAGTGAAGATGGTACGCTACTCGAGTTTAGATTGTGAAGTTTTTGTTTGTGTTATCAGGTACCCACGTATTCCTTGGCTCATCGCAGACATAATCCTGAAGAACAGGCTGGATGCGTTGGCCATGCTTCACCCTCGCTTCAAAGTGTACTACGCAGCGGACAGCCCTAAATCACAGGAATGGGACGGGTACAAAGGAAGACCGAACAAGCAGATGCTAGCCGAAACTATGCCACCCCCAGATGAAAACCATCTAATCATGGTTTGCGGGCCTCCTGGGATGATGAAAGCCATCAGTGGTGACAAGAAGAGCAAGTCTGACCAAGGAGAGGTAGAGGGGATGCTCAAGGACATGAACTACTCCAAAGACATGGTATTCAAGTTCTAGGTATAGCCATAGTATCCTGTGATTATTACAGTGTAGTAAAACGTACAACGGCAAACACGGTTTGCCTTTTCTTACTAGAAGAAAGCTTGGAATATACATCTAAGGTCTGGTCATTTATTATTATTTCCGTTTTTTTGGAGGGGAGGGGTGTTGCTTGGGTTTCCATCGAATGCATTCAGGACGGCAGAAACTTCTGCCACTTTTATTCCCTCTTAGGTGGGCGTCAATGGCTTTCTTGCTTACTGCAATTATATGTTGTCCCTTCCAGTACTTGATAAACCCCAGAGTTTGCAGGGTCGACAAGATATCTTCGTTGCTAATTCCCGTGCGCTCCGATATTTCCTTAATCGTCAAGTTAGGTCCATGCTCTTTCAGCAGCGTCAGGATAACGTACGTCCAGTAACTTCGATACGATAATTTGCCTAAATCTGAAAGTGGCTTCTCCGGTGAGCCAGCTTTTCCCTCTAGCTTTGACAACTCATATGCTGGTATGCAAGGAGACCGGTAAACATAATTTTTATAGTAAAAGAGCCGGAATAGAACGACAGGTATCCAAGTACGTACAGAAGCTGATCAAAAACTTGCCGTATCCTTTTCTCTGAAACGGGGGAAAGGTCAAAATGCAAGCAAGGTTATATCCTTCGGGAGACTCCTTTTCTTTACTAAAGTATCCCACGATATGTGCTCCATACTCGTCTACTTCTGTCAGAATGTAAAAGATGAAAGGCTCCACATCATAATATAATGTCCTGTAGGGGAAAGAAGAAAATATGAGCAATCGAAGAGCCTCAGCATATCTGATTCGGGAAGCTCTCACTTGTGATCCAAAAACAGTTTGGCCAGCAAACATAAATTCTGGCAGTAGATCTTCTGGTCTTTACCATCCACCTCCCATACGGATAAACTACCATCCCGGTAAATTTCATCCCCAGGTGGATGCCGTAGCGTGCATTTTCTTTTGTGTCGAGCAAGTGTTGAGCGCTTGCGCATATATTTTAGCGTAAACTCGCACAAGTATAGCTTATCACCGCAGTACTCGTCAGGGTAAGGGCTGTAATACCATGTATCAATCTCGTATCGTCCGAGTTCAATCTTTTGGATATTCTTCACTTTAGTGATCTCCTCATGTTCCCTCTCCAGAGCTGCAGTAGCCGGATCTAATTCGTCATGCGGATCTCTATCAGAGTTCGGTATTTTTCTTTTCTCGCGCCTGGTAGTAGGTTTTTTCTTTCCGTCTTCGGTTGTCTCAGAAGTTTCCAAAGGGGGTTCCTCTGGCTCTTGATACGTTGATTCTATCCGGTCGAATGGTATCCATTCATCCAGTCGGCGATTATCTGCCACGACAGTACATAAGCAAGCTTCATGGTACACAAATAAGCAATCTCTCCAAACGTACAATCAACGTAGTGCACATAATACTCGCGCTCATATGCGTGGGCTGCCTTGAGGCGTTCTCTGTATGTTGCTGTGTTCGGCCGTGGAGATCCGTATCGTGCCGCCGCTTCGTCTCCCGCAAACCTCCGGTCGATAATGGTAGCAACGTCTGCACCGCATTTGTACAAGGCTAGCGGAGAATAGCAGAAAGAAGAGGCAAAGGACATCACTTACGGGGCGTATCATCAGTCCATCGTGCAATCACTTGCTGTCCTACGGAGTAGGTATCGTTGTCGGTGGACGTCTTGGAAGCACTTGCCTTCTTTGCCGTCGAAGCAGTCGCAGAGGCTGCCGATGCATCGTTTTTCGTGTTTCCATTCATTGCAGTCTTCTTGGCTCCTGGCGTCGTGCTGCTTTGGGGTGTAATAAACACGCACAGAACACAGTTATACAGTACACTTAGTGGTATATAGCATGAGTAAGAAAGAAAGGAGATTGGCTTACCAAATTCGGCTTGTGAATCCTCGACTGATCGGTGTTGAACGGACCATAAGTAGCGTGTGATCTGAACTGAAGCGGTTCGTGCCAATGCAATATAACATAACATACAGAAGTGGCTATGCATTGCTACATAACTTGCCTTTAGGCTGTAGCCGGGCTGGCGGCCCGGACCGGGCGTCAGGGGGTCCCTGAGGGGGATGACTTCAGTCTTCAGCCAATTGATAGGGGCTCTACTAGAGAGCGGCACATAGTGTGTTTTATTCAATTGGTTGGAAGCGGGGCGTTTTGCCCGCTTTACCACTGTCGCTTTACGGCATTACTGGCGCCAGGGGAAGACTAACCAGCAAGGTGTGCGTGCCTTCAGGTCAATTTTCCGCCTCGAGAATATTTGTGCTTCAGTTCGTCATCTTCACCCCGTCTCTTGATTACAGTGGAGTTTGACAACAATAGCTTCTTGCGGCTTCACCGTCAACTGGTTAAATATGGTGTCCAAGGAGTTCAACCAAGTCCGGCGGACATCTGTCCGAGCAGCACTCCTGCTGCTGCTTTTGACCGTGGGGATCTTGGGCGGAATGGTACACATCGCGCAATCTCCAGCAGATGGACGAAAGGATACTAGACACGATGGGGATGGTGAATTCACCGAGGGAGGAGGAGGGAGATGGGTGACGGATTCATACGACGCGCTTACGGACTCCAGAGTTTCCTGGGAAGCCATTACCTCCGCACGGTCCCTGGGGGAGCAGACGTGCGCGGAGAGGATACAGAATAAGTTCGGCTGTGATAAAGCCGGTTGTGAAAGTTCTGTAAGGTGTACAAATTATTTGACGGCAAATGTTTAACATACGATACCAAATTCGCGTGCCTCCACTGGAATGCAGAAAAGTGGCTTCCTCAATTATATCATGATTTACGAGTGTCACTGGGGAGAATACAAGGCACTGGTCTGGGTCGGATTGATCTTCTGGCTGGCGTACATGTTTTACTTGCTTGCTAATTCGGCAGATGCCTACTTTTGCTCAACGCTTCAAGTCATTGTGGATATGTTAAATCTTTCCCCCAACGCTGCAGGGGTTACCTTTCTGAGCTTTGGAAATGGGGCTCCAGGTACGTCCGGATTGTTATCAACGCTTCGCCTAAGTGAATGACTAATTAGAACTCACAATGCACTGAAAACATGCAGATGTCTTTTCTTCACTGGCCGCCTATTCTTCGGGGCAGTCGTCTGTTGGTTTGTCCGCAATCCTAGGTGCTGGTATGTTCGCCTCCACGGCAATTCTCGGATCGGTCGTGCTGATTTCTAAAGAATTCACGTTGAAACGCCGTCCTTTCATGCGAGATGTGTCGTTTTATCTGATTGGAGTGATATATCTATTCATCAATTTCCACTTTAACACCTTTGGGATTTATCAGGCACTTGGTCTGCTGATTTTGTATATTGTGTACGCAACTGTGGCGATCGTTGGCCATCATGTGTACCGACGCGGGAAACGCTACGCGAAACAAACCCCTTTAGAAATGTCGGACCGGCGCGACCTTCACGGCGATGGAGCGACCTCAAAGGGCATTAATAGTGACCAACAGGGCAAGACTAAGTCGTTCGGCCTTACGTACACCAATGGGGGTCCCGCAGCCACAGAAGAGCATGCGGACAGCAGTGAACCTGGAGATAGGCGCCGTGCAAGTACAGGACACGTTAGACAAGAGAGTACACCGGGAGTATTCGCCGCGATATTGAAACAAGAAGGAGTCAATCCTTACTCAGTGCAATATGCTGACTCATCTGATGCTGAAGATGCCTATCGGAGGCACTCGGTGCATTCGACTGCGCCTTGGGATAAGGAACAGTATCCACACCATCATCTCAATCGGGAGGGCTGGCGGCATCTCTTCGAGGATCATCCAGATCCAGTGTTGTTTCGGCACACGCACAAGAGGATTGATCATTTGCTTGGGTCTTTGCGGTTCGAGCCAGAAGAGGAAGAGGAAATTTTGACGTTTAGGAATGAGCTGTCACGCGCCGAGTGTCCTGAAGCAGATTGCCGGCATCCGGAAGAAATTACGACGAATTTGATTGCCGCCAAGGAGTCAGTGTCGAGTGAGTTCTATTCACAGTCGTTTATTGATAAACACTGCGGCCCAAGTTCTACGTTGTACTGTCTCTTGAGCTACCTTTTACTCCCTAGCAATTTTGCTCGGAATATTTCGGTACCGCTCCTAAGCGAGGAAGGCTACGATTGGAGATACGTAACTGGTAAGTAACCGTTGACCGTTGCTTTTTCAAGGGAACCATATGGATGTACATTGTAATTGGTCTCTTTTCAGCGACCCCGTTTTTTGGTTCGCTATGGATTGTCATCACTGGTATTAGGTTGCTAAGTGCGCCCTCTATCGTGTTTACTCAGGGCATCACTGGAAGCACTTCTGTATGTTCACACTTCCCTCAATAATTACCAAATAATCGTTATGGTATCTTGTGGTGATGCAGTTCCCCTGGTATGCACTCGCGCTGATTTTCGGTACTGTCGGTACCATTGTTCTGTTCTTCGTTTTACCCCGTAAAGTTCCGGGCGGGGAAGGCACACTGCCTCATGGTATTCTCCGTGGCTGTCTTACTGCATTCGCGTTTCTGACGAGCGTCTCCTGGATAGTCAATGCTGCGCATGAGATCGGTAAGTACTGCGCAGGGCGATTCGTCTTTGAACCGTCTTAAGTGAGTACGAAAATGCATATGTGCAGTGAGCATATTAGATGCAATTGGCAAAATTCTGATCATCCCGGCGACAGTTTTAGGAATCACAATACTTGCGATTGGAAACTCCAGTAGTGAGTCTATTTTGATATGCAGAGTCAACCATACACTTGCCCGCAGCTCTCTTCTGTAATGTGGTTGCAGGCGACATGGCGGCTGATGTATCTGTTGCCAAGGAAGGTCTCCCCCAAATGGCAGTCGCTGCGTGCCATGCTTCCCCAAGTTTCAATGTGCTCTTCGGACTTGGACTTTCAAACTTGGTAGGAATCGCTAAGAATCATCATTCCGAACACCTACAACCAAAATCAGATAAAGATATCACGATGGTGCATGTGGCCTTTGGTTTCATTCTTACTGGACTGGCTTCCTGTCTGTTGTTAGTGCCCTTGCAAGGGTTTCGAATGAAGCGGCCATTTGGGTTTTACATGCTGGGATTATATACAACATTCTTCATCACTGTGATTGCGTTGGCGGCTACGCGATAACATGAAAATTGTTCAATTGAATCTGTGTACGAAGGAATGAGAAGGCCTGCTCCTGATACCACTACTTGTGGTTGCACACTTCCCAGTGACTAGTGGCGGGTGGATTGGGCCGAAAATGCATTGAATCGTTTTTTACACTTTGAGGTATTCATCATCTCTTCTACCATTATGAATAGTTCGCCTACTCTTGTCCGCACCTTCAGAACCACCACAAACCTTCTGAAATTGGCTCTTCGAGGATTCCAGTTCGGCACCCACTCTCGAAAAGGATGTGTTGCAAGCGTGACGGGAGTGGTCGTGCCTTAAATTAGCGTTCCAATAATCGGGTTTGAAAGGGACGCTGACACGCGGTGTAGTTGCATTTGCTTTTAACCGGTCCGTGAGCGTCGGCGTGAGACCCTCACGGTAGGGGAAGGCGAAGATGTGTCGGTTACCAGAGTTGACAGGAAACAGTTAGAAGATGCTCAAAAGCGATCGGCGAAATACGATTCATTGCCATTGAAGTTTGACCTGCTACCTCGGTCGCCTGGAATTGTGAAGCTGTGGCATTCATTCGCCGCGAATCGCCGGAAGCCTCTGTAAGGTTCTATACAACTACATACTGTAGTTAAACGGATGCCTACTTGCTTCCATTTGTTCCTGCATACTCGTCCTGAAGAGCTGTGCCGGCCATAGTATGCCCTGCGCGAAACAGGGTGGTCCCGGGAGGGGGAACATGTCCACCTGGAAACCGCGCCTTCATGTTCCATCGAACTCGGTTGCGTTCAGTAACAATAAACGGGAAACTCCCTTTCGCAACGAAGGATGGACCGGCCATCCGCTGATACTAAGTTAACTGTTTGTAATATCAGTAGAGTGCACATCCAAGCTGTATTGCCCCGTTCCACATGGGTCTTCATACTAGCCAGCTGTAGGAGCGGCTACTCTGTGGTCTCTCATGACGGCTGGACAAGTTTTGATTCCCATTCTTACTTCCAGCAGATGGATGGTCGGTGTGCGTTTTCCGGGGAGCCTTGGGGTTGGGGCAAGAGCAATTACATTACAGTATGTGTTGACGGCACCAGTGTAGGGAACATCGTCTGCGAATTCAAAGCCTCCGAAGCAACCGTCTAAGATATAAACGGCACACGGGCTATCTGTCACATTTGTGTGTGTGTGCGAACACAGACGTACAGTACAGTATATATGTATGTACACGAACGCAGCCAACCAGACAAAGTTTCTGCAGAGAAGACTGGCCGTCGCCACCGGGCGCTTCGAAGTTCTAAAAGCAACCAACTTGATATGGCTTGTTTTCTTCAGTGCACAGGTGCAAGTAGTTAATATTACGCTTTGCGTTAGGAAGACGTGTAGTCGTGTTGATAAAAGCCGAAATTCTACTTGTTTGTGGGTGCGCAAAGCAAATACGAAGAAGCGCGCGGTCCACCCAACCCAACCGAGGTCATCCTGGGGAGTTGACTCTCGATTACCCATCATAGTTAACCCATAAGACTTTCTATCCCTTCCGTTTGGCCACTACAAGCAGTCGACATGTCCCCTACCGAAGTTCAAAAGGTTCGGCGGGCTTCTGTCCGCTGCTTGACACTGGTGCTCTTCTTGGCAGTAGCGACCACGGCGGGCCTTTTCCGGATCAAAGGAAGTCGGCCGCAGCAAGGAGCAGACACGAACGGAAACTTGATACGAGGGAGAACGGAAGAAAGAGAGACGACTTCATATAGCAATTTCGGAGGGATATTGGAGCCATGGCGCACACTGGAAGCATCAAACTTTTCATCGTGCGCGGAGCAACTGACGGACAAGTTCGGCTGCGACACTCCTGGCTGCTCGAGTACTGTAAGTGAGATTCGCTAGGCGTGCATACGATCAATTGAAGTGTGTAATGGAATGTGAGCCAAACAATGGAAACATTGTGCTGTTTGCTTGACAGAAAGCTGGGTTTATAAATTATATAATGCTATACGAGTGCGAGTGGAGCGACTATAAAGGAGTGCTTTGGGTTGGCATGATCTTTTGGCTGGCGTACATGTTCTACATGCTTGCTAACTCGGCAGATGCGTATTTCTGTCCTACGCTTCAAGTAATCGTAGACATGTTGAACCTGTCGCCCAATGCAGCTGGAGTCACGTTTCTGAGCTTTGGAAATGGTGCTCCAGGTATGCCTTCTTCCCAAGAACTTTGTTTCACTTTAAAGATAAACAGGAGTATAATTTACGCTCATCACTTTTTGGATGTACTGCAGATGTCTTTTCCTCCCTCGCTGCTTACTCTTCGGGCCAGTCTTCAGTTGGACTATCCGCTATCCTGGGTGCAGGCATGTTTGTGCAATCGGCGATCTTGGGGGCTGTTGTACTGATATCCAAGGAGTTTTTATTGAAACGTCGCCCATTCTTGCGAGATGTTGTGTTTTATACGATAGGAATCATTTACCTATTTGTCAACTTCCACTTCAACAAGTTTGGAATCGGCCAAGCAGCAGGACTTCTGATCCTCTACGTCCTGTACGCGACTGTAGCGGTAGTTGGACACCGCATATACAAAAGCCGAAAGGAGCAAGGTTATGAAAAGGCTAGTCATGAACTTTCATCCAGCGACTTAGTCTTGAAAGAAATGAATGGTAATACTCCTCGCGCGGAGAACGTGAAACGTGAGAATCTCCCCGACGAGAAGTTAGAGGAGAAGTTGGAGAGCGATGATTTGCGCAGGTCAGCGAGCACAGGAAAAATTGGGCGTGAGAATATGGACGAAAAGTTGGCATTCATCCTCAAGGATGAAGTGAAGCCTGTCGGAAACTCATATTCTGTACACTCCCCCAACAACGATGCAACATCCTCCCGGAGGCATTCAGTCCATTCTGGGGCTTTGTGGGATACAGATATTCACCCTGCCCACCACCTCACTCGCGAAGAATTGCGGCACATGTTCGAAGATCATCCTGATCCGGTTTTGTTTCCGCACGCTCACAGGAGAGTTGATCAATTATTGAGCTCTCTCCGATATGAGGCGGAGGAGGAAGAAGAACTCCTTACTATGCGGAGGGAGTCATCGCGTCTAGGTGCCCAAGATGCACATATTACACCCGATCAACCTGAAGAACTCACAAAGGATTTGATTCCTTCGAAAGGGTCTGAAGTGGAAGACATCTCTGAGAAGTCGTTTATTGACAAACATTGCGGCCCGGGATCGGCGTTGTACTGTTTCCTGAACTACCTTTTGCTCCCAAGTCAATTTGTTCGCAATCTGTCCGTACCGCTTTTGAGCGAGGACGAGTACGATTGGAGATACGTGACTGGTAAGTACCTGTTTGCGGCTTCATTTTCATTCTTCAACCGATCTAGTCGTTAGTTGTGTTCAGTGACTCCATTTTTTGGCTCCCCATGGATTGTCATAACTGGTCTGAGACTGCTTAGCGAGCCTGCTGAGTTGTTCAAAAAAGGTATTGCTGGAAGCATAGTAAGTGCTGTGTATATGTCACAGGGGAACAA
Organism: Halocafeteria seosinensis; assembly: GCA_001687465.1. Taxonomy (NCBI): domain Eukaryota; class Bigyra; order Bicosoecida; genus Halocafeteria; species Halocafeteria seosinensis. The sequence continues at coordinate 12,146 of LVLI01000096.1, read as the reverse complement.
CGATCTGCACCTCTAAGTGTGTGAGTATGGGTTGATACAGTTCCCGTGGTATGCTCTACCACTGATAGCAGGGATACTCGGCACAGTCGTCCTCTTTTTCGTTTTACCGCGCAAAGTTCCTGGAGGCGATGGACAATTGCCGCACGGTGTGCTTCGTGGAGCCCTCACGATATTTGCTTTCTTCTCCAGTGTATCATGGATCATTAATGCGGCTCATGAAATTGGTATGATTTGAACGAGGTATCCCTGATGTGCTGAAAATGTTCAACGATTATGCCTTGCAGTCACTATATTGCATGCCATTGGATTGATTCTATCCATCCCTTCAACCGTTTTAGGTATTGCAATTCTCGCAGTTGGCAATTCCAGTAGTAAGCTCTCTTTTTGGTTATGCCAGTTGTAAGAGCATACATGTATATTTTTTTGGATCTTCTGTCGAGTATTATGCAGGTGACATGGCAGCGGATCTTTCTGTAGCTAAGGAAGGTCTTCCCAATATGGCAATAGCGGCTTGTCATGCTGGTCCTAGTTTTAATGTGCTTTTTGGGCTTGGCCTCTCGAATCTGGTCGGTATAGCCAAGCATGGTTCAGAGCATCTCCAACCCGGTAAATCCAGTAATACGTTGGTGTATGTTGCATTTGGGTTCATACTCACGGCTGCGGTATCATGCTTAGTATTGGTACCCTTACAAGGGTTTCGAATGAAACGGCCGTTTGGCTTTTATATGTTGGGATTGTATACAACGTTTTTTATAACTGTGGTTGTCCTTGCAGCTACATAGTTCCAGTGGGTAGGGGAAAAGAGACAATGTCTTAACTTGAATGCAATAGGTATTGAACTTCATAGGTTTCGCTTACCATTAAAGAGTACGTGTAATAGAGGAAATGGTAGAGGTATTAAAACAAATTAATGAAGGAAGTAAAACAAAAACCTAATTTATTTGGGTTAATCGTGGTTCAGAATTTTACAATCAACAAGTTCTAGATTTTTTAGAAAATGAAAATACTCAAAATATACCCTAGGATGCAGAAATAAGGGCCGATTCTGTAAATGTGCCCTTATTATTGACGCTCTTATGCAGGTCTCCCACTGGGTAGAGAGCGATACCATGAGAACGGCAATCATATTTTGTGTACTCTGTCTAGTTTTTGCTTTCAAAGCATTTCTGGTTACAAAGATATGGCCCGATTTCTTGGTCACGAGAGGGCTCGAAAAGTGGCCAGGGGTCAATTTGTGTGTCCCCTTTGCCTCCCCCTTGGGGTGATGGAAGTTTTGCGAATGTCCAGAACGTTCGCCAACCGATTGCAAAAAACCACCCACTGTGAAGTTCGACTTAGGTTCCTAGTCACGCATCTCACACGCCCTTCAGGGGTTGTTGGCAGATCTGACGTACGAAAACCAATTACATACATTCTCAGCAACAATAATTACCACGGGTTTTAGATTGCCGCTTCTTATCTCCTTGCACAAGACGCAACGAGTTCAAAATTCTTCGCAGCAGCGTTTCACAAGCCCGGACGCACCTGTAATAAGGGCATGCATAAGGGTAGGGCTCCATGACGCAAGCAGAACGAGGAGATTCGTTAAAGGTGCGAACTTACTTGGGCTCGTTGTAATCCTTTCGGCACTGTTGTCCCAGCACGAACTGCTTCAACTGCTTCTTGAACCTCTGGACCTCAAAGAATTCGGGTCAATGCTTGGATCTGCTGACTTACGCAACGCTCCTATGCTCCGTGCTGTGGGTACGTATTACATTCCCACTCCCTGTGTAAAATCCATGTTTGTTCCAAGTGCGGGAAGCAATTTGCCGCAAACTGTTCAAACCGATTCTCTTCCCGGCATGACCCGTTCTGAGCTAGAGCTATCGTTCAAACAAGGGGTTTGCAGGCACTAGAGCTCCAAAATCCTTTCTTGTGCAGCTGCTACAAGAGGTAATTGACTAAGAGGAGCAGGCGGATTCAAAACCATGTGTGGGCACTGAGTGTATCACCAGTCATTTTGTCGTGGAGAGCTTCTTGCGGGAGACGAAGAAGAACAGCGCATTATTAACAAATGAAAAGGTTATTCAGAAACTGAAAACTCGTGGCAGTATGCGCCATCGCTCCAGGAGAACCTTGGCGATGAGTTTGATGCTTCATACGCCCAAGTATTGGCGCGCAGCTCAGCCTCAGATCTGATCTGTTCCATCCATTTTCTGTACTTCCATGAAGGTTAAGTCCGCGAAGACAAATGTAGCACAATATACATGTATTTTTCTTTATATCTTGATTGCTTACACTCCGTTAAACACCTTCGAATCATTCAAATACGACCGTTTTGAAGAATCCGCCCTTCAAATTGACATCCGAATGTTGGTAACTTCAAGTTACCGGAGAATCGGCCCTTATTTCTGCATCCTAGGGTAGTGCTACTGGACGCACCAAAAATTCTGTGGTGAAGTGCTTGCTGGCTATACCAGCATCTACAGCCACTGCCGAAAGCTCCTTCAGTATTGCTGGCATTAATCGAAGGACTCGTCTGAGTAGTGAACGGCTTGAAAGTATAATGGTCGTCAGATATAACCGCATTGGCACGTTGCTGGACGGAGAGGATAGAATAGAAGAAGAGTAGTACATCACTCCTGCAAATCTGCAAGGCTTGTCAGGGGCCTTCGCCCGATTGAAATATACTTAGGCATCTGTATGCGCGCACCATTGTACACAAATCCTCACAGGAGAATTCGAATTTGTTAACCCGATGACCGAGGTTTCAGTCTGAAACTTTCAGAGGACCCCAAAAACCGGACACCGAAACATTCGGTGACCATTATTATTATTTCGGTCCCGCTCGGGTTTCTGCGCAGTGCCCACGTCTGCCCGCGCCGGTGACCCGGGTCCCTGGTGTGTGAAGCAGCTGAACACCGTGTCCAGAACACGGCCTTCCGTCGGTAGTGAGTGTTGGTCGCCTACGAACTACCGGCAGGGTTTGTGCCGACTGATTTGGGTTGATAATACAACTACGATGGTTAATGTACTTTCCTTAGCAAACTCTATTTGCTGCATTCCGGCACCACCTCTGCTTGCCAGTAGGCGCCTGAGATTGGTGCATGGATTAAGGATCGGACCACACCATCACTGAGTATTGAGGAACGCGGAACCCAGAACATTGCGTCCATCTACTTTTTCCAAACAAGAAATGGACCCGTATTCCAGTCATAATCAACACCTTCCGGCGGCAGGGGAACCTCCTCCAAGCTATACATTCGCCTACGGCACTGCTAGCAGTGGCACTGGCGGTGGCCAACCACCCCCAAGCTACCTGATGGAAGAGCCTCCAGTACATCCTTCAGAAGCTCCGCAGGTTGGGACCACTAACCAAAGCTCGGCACAAGAGTCATCACAGATAAGCCCTTTGCACCCAACATTTGGTGGCCAGACTGTGAATATAACGTGAGTAGAAACTCTTTTTTGCTTTTCTTCCTTTACCCTTTCTGAACCAATGCGAAGCTTTGTAAATTTATGATGTTACCTACGGTTCTGAACTATAATAATCGCAGTGTGAAAACTCTAACAGGTAAAACGTATTCAGTTCCAATCAACCTCCAGCAGGACGTTTACGTATGTTAGTAGTCTGGCTTGACTGTACGGTTTAGTACTTATAGTTTTTCCTAGCCACGTCGTGTCTGCAGCTTGTCAAACTTGAGATTCAGCGAGTTTCAGAAATCCCCCCGGATCAGCAGCAACTGATTTTTGCGGGTACACGGTTGTACGATGGGCAACCAATAGGAGCATATAAGGTTCAGGAAGGAGCTACTCTTCATCTTGTCCTCGGTACCGTCCGACTGGGAGGAGCTAACCAAAATTCCAAGGTACAGCAGCCGGTGAGGTCACAGCCACCATACGAAATCGCTAGTGGTCAAGGTGGATCACATGGACAGGGCATAGGAACGGTACAGACGAGCCCTTTATATACACCGTCATCAAGCCGGCTGGGAGGAGCTAAACAAAATTCCGACGAACAGCAACCGGTGAGGCCCTCGGCCACGAGGATTGGTATGGTAGCATGTTGCATGATTCAATAAATGTGGCAAAAGTAAATAGGTTGAGCGGAGAACTGTACCACAGGGCTTTAAATCGGTCCGTCCGCGTCTAGAAACCACCCATACCGTGTCCACCCATTTGCCCTTGTGTTGTTTGGTCGGATGGAAATAAAGTATTTTTGATTGATCAAGTCCAGCACCGTAATTTTCGGGAGAAAATAACAGTTCACTACCGCTACTCTCTTTAGCACTACCAATTACATTAGTTCTTAATTCGTTTCTTACATCCCCTCTTATATTTTCTCTTTCTGATTCTGTTAGTGTAAGTCCACTAACATCACTAAAACCATCTAACGTTTGACTATCTCTAAAACTATTACCAAGACTATCTTGTTCATTTCGTCGTTCAAAAGCTTGTGCTATGTCGTTCTGCTTATTCTTGTTGAATATTCTGGTTGAGTCGCCTAGCTATGGGAATTACAATCCACGAGCAAGGACTGATGATGGCTCATGCTCAAACAAAAAGACTATTGGCTGTAGTTATTCTTTGATTAAGGTATGTGACCGCATTAAATGCACGTAGTTGTGACATAGTATGCCTCAATCTGCGTACCTGTTTTCATTCCTCCGCAGAACCACGACCCAGATGCTGAAATAGAGAATAGAGAATGTTTGCTCGAAGCGGGACTAAGAGAAGAGTGTACTTGTAGAGAAGCTTTTGACTTTGACCCTGATGCGACTATTAACGATGGTTCATGCATCTTTCCGATTTGCGGATGCACTTACGAAGAGGCAATCAATTTTGAGGATTGTCAAGCTCATATGGATGATGATAGTTGCGAATTCGGCTTTGATGGAAGGTTGTTGGAACAAATCCTAACCAGTAAACAAGTGCATGAAAATCTGACTCTTACTTTAGACCATGCACAGAATGTTGTAGAAAGAAAAGAGGTAGTCTTCTCTCGTCTATCGGGGAATAGACGAAATTTGACGAAGGATTTTGAAGGATTTGAGGCTAATCGCACGCTAAGAATTAAGTTGCAGAACAAAACAGAATTGGAGAACATAGAACAAAGGCTGAATGACGCAGAATCTCGGAGCGAAGAATTAAGCTCAAGCATTGAAGACATAGAGCGGAGAATTGCAAACCTAAAGGGAACTCCTGAGCCTCAGCCTGTGTCGTGTGCAGCTTACCTCTCCGGCATCCGTGAGAACAGGAGACATTCTTATCGGATGAGAAATATGAGTTCGACTCTACGTTACAAAATGTGGATATCGCAATCAGGCGACGTAGTCTCAATGAATCTCTAGAACCTCAACATATAATTCTCACCCGTGTATGGACAACGGGTATCTCTGCGACGAGTGGCGTGGACTATAACCCCATAGACCTACTGTTGAAATGGGATAAGCAAGAAACAGAAAAGCACTTCTCTGTGTGCATTAAAACCTCGTCGTTGTCCAAGATGAAGATAGAGTTCAAATTGTCTCTAGTGTCCTTCACCGACACACCAAATGAAGTGAAGACTGTGTCGTCGGTCCGGCCCGAAGCTGTAGTCGCCATCAACGTTGGTGAATCCACCAACTCTATAGATAACGACGCCTTAAAGGAGTAGCAGCTCATGTATTGGGAGTACTGGTCCCATATACTAAGAATATGTGCCCAGGGAAGAAGGTAAGAAACCGTCCGTAAGAGGCAGCCATTTACCAATGTAGTACTACTTAATAGCACATACCAACGATGAACGCAAGCTCTTCTTCGCATCTGGACACTGGACTTTACCCAGTATGTCTCAGAACACTGAAATCTTATCTGACGAAGTACACGTTTGCTCATGGGTCACCTGTCGTCAAACAATTCGTGAAACGTATCCCTTTATCTACCTGAGAATAAAAGATTAGGTATATCTTTTAAAGCAGCATTTGAGATATTAAGATCTGGTTTCCACAATGTAATGCTTCTAGGAAATGTATTGATGTAAGAGGTATTACTCCTGAATGAGTAATCTCTAGACAACTCTCGCCATAGTTTCGTCGTCAGAACTGTTCGGACGAAATTTATTGTGAGCGCTTAACTCGAGCAAATATTCTCGTCTATCGGGAAATAGTTATCGGTTTTGTGATTGGAAAATATCGTCGTTGTTGAGCCAGAATCCCTGCTGTCTCTTAAAGTAGGGCGATGGGACTCGATTGTTTTACGTTGGCGATCTGATGGTAATAAACACTTGCGATTGGGGAGTCCAAACCGGAAGACAATGTTGTTCTGATGACACACCGACAGGCACCGTATAAATTATCAATTCCTATGCTTTCGGCAGTGTAAAGCACGACACCCCGGTGGTGGCATTGTGGGAAGCGTATACAGCGGCTTAAATGGTTAGGGTTGTGAAAATTTATGTCCGATGTGACTTAACTACATGGGGCGAGGTGTACACACCTCGATCTACCTATACTTTAACTACGCGGCTGAACCACATAGCATGATTTGCAGCCTTATTACGGGTCGCTGCAGTGATCGTTATGAAACTTGGTTCGCACTGGTCTGTATGTACCCGCGTTTATTGTATCATGAGTACATGTATTAGCCACAGTGCCCAAGTTCTTTACTCTTTTTGTGTGCTCTCCAACTATAGCTCCGGCAATGACTCCGTCTTCCGACCCATTGCGGTAGCTTTCGTATTTCTGCTGAGTATCTCTTGGTTAGGGTTTCGTGTTTATTGTTTCAGATACAAGGAAGTACGAGAAAATGAAGAGCCATGCTTAAGAAGGACCTGGCAAGGTCCATAGTTACATATCACCCGCCATTGTGAAATCAATTGATTTCACAATGGCGGGTGATAGAGTATTTTTAGATGGTGCTTAAGCATCGCTGCAAGAGTTCGTTCTGAAGGAAGCGGTGCTAAGGGATTAACGAGAGCTGTGCAGCAAGTTGCCAGTTGTTTCGCCGTTTAGTAACAGTAATTAGGGGGCCCTGTTCCATCATATTCTCCTGAAATGGCTGTTGCAGGGATGTTCACAGCAGTCACCTTCCACGGCTTAGTGGGAAAAGCTGTCGAGAACCGCGCGCGTAGAGAGAATGAGTCCGCCTTCTTCCTGGAGGGATTCTTCTTCTCTTTGAAAGCTACAATATTCACCTCAATAGGCGAGCTGGCTAATTTCCTCGTGTTTATCTACAGTGAAAAACAGCAAGTTTAACCCGAGAGATAACAACAGATAACGTGCCTCGCATGTCAACTGAACTTATTCGTAAGAAATGGCACACTTCAGCAAACCTCAGTAGCACGTCTGCCTTGCGGGCAAAAACCTCACCAACTTTCACTATGCTCGTGGTCGTCAGTTGATGTAGTTCCTCCATAGTTCTCATTGTAACTTTTGGTTCGTCATTAAATTCTGCAGTTTCCAGTGAACGTAGCTCGCGTGCAGTCGCCTTCCAACGCTCTAGAATTTCAGTATGATTCGGGCTGGACTTATCGGCAGCATCCGTGCTCTTGTTGCCGCTGCGGGAGTCCTCACTTTCACTTTGCGATACACTGTTGGAATCAGAGGCAGTGTTGTCATCATCACCGCTGCTATCAGGAAGCGACTCGTCATCGGTATTGCCACCACAACTGGTGCAATCCGAAAGGGTGCGCGAGCGCTTGCCTGGACCACAGGACGCAGAAGGTTTTCGCTTCTTCGTGGAAGCAACCGTGGTGTCCGCTAAATTTGGGACAACTGTTCAGAACGTACAGTTCAAAACTATACAGAACGTACAGTTCAATACTATACAGAATACGACTTCAACTTCAACAAAACTAGGTGGTACCAAAGTCTTACATAAACCGACGTGTATTACATGTTTGTTTCGGTCAATTTGTATAACATGACCATGTTGATAATCAACGGTGAAGTGGCTTCACTATCATTGCGGTGTTTTGGTACAGAGGCAAAAACAAGTTGCCAATACTCCTCCAACAAGCAGGCGCCTGGAAGTACACATCTGGACGACAAGTATATCGCATATGCATGTAGTATGCGTTCTTAATATTTCTGATACGATGCGGACAAATGAACAGCGGAAATTCGTCCTTCGACTGTGAAGAGCGTGTGGTCTGGCGAAGTCCAACTGTCTAGCACTTGCTAACTTTGGCTGATTTGGCTGGCATCAGCTCACTGAGAGGAGTGTCACTGTCGCAATCGCTACTCTCGTCACCAGGCAGCAACTGTACACCCTTGTCATCAGGAAATAGCGCTTTCCAGAATGTCTGGAATGTTCCCGAAAGGTCGTTCTTAAGGAAACGAACGGGTTCCCATGAGTTTTCGCTTTCTGGGTAGCCCTTCCACTTCACAGACACACGCTTCTTCGCGGGATCATACTTGACGAACCTTTCGACCACATGCTTCTTTGTCCTCTTACCTGATCCAAAGCTGCGTTTCGAAGTGCTTGACGGCCTGTTCTAAACTATTTCACAAGCAGGTGCTGCAATAGGAACACCAGTTGACGTTCTCCTCGACGACTTCTCTCCTGGAACGCGGCTGGCTGACCTGCCGCTACATTTGGAAACACTTGATGCGCTCTTTTCAACTTGTTGGACGGAACTTCCTGCCTTATGAATGGTCGCTAGACTCGAAGATTTCTTCTTGGCGACGGTGGAAGATCGACTTCGCTTGACTGGTTTGTTCTTGGTGCTTAGTTTTCCAGCCAGTCTCTGGGAATGCTGGATGTCAGGGTCAGTCTAAACCTTCGTATCAGCACTTCCAGGAAGCGGTTCGTTAGGGTGTCGGGTACACCATCCCATTTTACTGGTGAAGAGCAATCTTTCAGCGTTTTCAACAGCTCCGTTCTATTTCGCGTCGTCGATCCCTCAAGTTTTGCGGAGATAATAGGCGGACACGTCATCACATCTGGGGTTATCACAGAACGATCGAAAGTCGAACATGCGATGTATATTACTCGAAGCGTGCTGGTGGCGTGGGTTATATCCTGCCCCTTAACCATATGGTTGGCACTTCAGTGATACTGTTCGCAAAAGAGTAACCCACGTAAACGCTCTTCGGAATCCCCGCGAGAGTCCAAAAGCTCAAGTTATCCCGATAGTATTCGATGAAATCTGCATGTTTTTCCGACAAGTTTGCCTGACAAAGCGTCTCCAGCTCGTCCCAATATCCTTTAGACTGAAAAATGTCTATGGTAGTAGCAGCCTTTCGTAGTAGGATCTTGCCTGGAAGTACGTCGTCTCGGTTCTGGAACTTAGTGAATCGCTTGTTCCAGTTGACAATCAGATGGTACCCACATGACTTATGAATTCCCTGAGGCCACACCTCATGTACAGCTTTTCGAAATCCCTCTGCAACATCTGAGATGATCACGCCCGGCGGAACTGCCCCCAGAAGCTCGTGAATGAACTTCAGGATTACGGTGGTTACAGCCTCGCTTTCTCCATAAGCGAGCGCCTGCACAAGAACTAGGACCTGGCCTTCTTTTGACGGCGTCACGAACTGATAAAGCTGTGCCTTCGTTTTGTTTAATTGAAGACCGTCTATCGGAATGTTGTGTGTACTGTCGAAGTGATCCTGGTAGAGCTCCGCCGACTTTTGCATGGCGGGAGACGACCAACATGCGCAAACGTCCGGTACAATTCGATATCTACAGTCATTCCTCTCGAAAAACGAGATCACGGTACGCTCTTCGTTCTCGGAGTAAAATATTTGACGCTTCACGTTGAATCCGCTTCTTCGTTGCGGCGCTTATCTTGACCCCACCGACGGCGGGCGGCTGTGCGACAACGATGGAGTGGCACTCCCAGAAGGGGTAAAGCTGCTTGAAGGAGTCTCCGACCTTGTCGTTGTCGCTGAAGGCGTCGACATGGGTGAAGGAGTAGATGACGGTGCTACTTGAAATCGTAGAATTGGCAGCAGATTCTCTGTGTCGTCACTTTCTCCTCTATCTAAAGCCCATACGTCATCCGACCACCCTCCCAGTTGATACAGTTGTCCCCGTATGCCCGTCAAATCATCTGTATTGTTTGTCTCTGCAAGATTACTACCACCATTCACTCCAACTATACCGGTAGTCTCGGTTCCTCCATTTCCATTGTATACTGAGTATTTCACGTGAATAGTACCACTTGCACCACCCCCTATCTGTCCTATAATCCCACCAGCATCCCTACCCGCGACTGTACCCGATGCATACGTATTTGTGATGTAGACATCTCCTGTAGGATGGTTTGGTTCCCCTCCTGTCCTCTCCCCTGTAATACCTCCTGTTTTTCACCTCGTGCATAGCAAGCTATGATATGGACTTCACCCTCACGATCTGCTGTATCATCGCCGCTAATCCCTCCACTACAGTCTGCAGATATTTGTCCCATACTATAACATTCCTTGATTAAGACGAATCCATTGTCAAGACCAGCATTGCTGCCCACAATACCACCACTGTTTGAACTAGCAAGAATGATATCTCCTGTGAGTTATATACACTTGACCATTCGAAAAACCAGCACCGTTTCTACAGATACCATCTAATTCTTGTCCTTCAATAGTTCCAGTGGAATGGCAATCCGTGATATTGGCAATCCCATGATTGTATCCAACATGAACTCCTGCAATACCACCTGCAAGTCTGCCCAGTACCCTCCCTGCCGAATACGAATTCGATATCTTAATTTGACCATTATCAAGACCACTTCGAAAACCACATACATGTATACCACGACCAGCCATTGCCAGCAATATCTCCTGAATCTATGATAAAGAATTTCTTCTCTTGTTGGACAATAAATCCACCTCTGCGTGCAGTTTCCCCATTCCTAATAGCAAGATTCCGGATCAATGGAGCTTGAGCAAATGATGTAACACCGTCCAGTATCGTGAACAATCCTTGGAAATCCGTTATTCCGTTCAGATCTATAATGTGCCCATTTTGCCGACCAACGTCGAACGTCTCACCCAACGAAATATAATCTTGGTTCGTATAGCCATGATCACCCCAAACCAACACATTACAGTTCATTTCAAACTGGTGTTGAGCCGCTTTATAGTGGAAGCAGGATTCAGTTCCATTTAGAATCGCAGGTCGTAAATCTGTTGCTACTACCTTGTACCTCGTTCAAGAATATGCAACCGAAAAACAATGACGCCAACATAACCGTTGTTAGTGAAGTTAATCGTATTTTGCAGTCCGTAAGCTCGAGACGCTTTTCCATGGGCTAGCCGTTTCATCCTCGTCGTATACGTCAGCGTTTGGATTATCCCCAAGAGAGTGCCAGCTTCCGTTAGGTATTCCTTCACGCCGCTTCGAGAGTAGGCGAAGGTTTTATACAGCCGTAGGATCACGCGAGTTAATGCGGCCTTCCCAATTAGCTCCTGCTTCGTTCGTATCGGGCCCATGACCTTGTTGACTAAGTCGCAGAACGATTTTTCATCAATATACGCAGGTCGTTGTTGGCAAAGCTTGTAAAACATCGCTCGATCTTCAGCGGATTCAGGGAGAGGGAAAATAGAGTCCAATGTTGGTGCCAATGTTTGTGGTAAGCTCACAACCAAACCCAATTCTTCCTGTTATATTTGGAAAAGGGTAGTAGGCCGAGCAGCACTACGGATTGGCACAATCTGGGTACATACTTCGTGCAGTGCTTCGCCATATGCTTCCAACGACGGTTCAATTTGACAGGTATCCTCAGACGATTGCTGTGTACTCATACGAGAGAGCATATTAAGCATTTCACCTCGCTGCATATTTCAAGCAGAAGTACCTCGCTGGCAGGATGTCCTCGATCTTCCACAGCAGCCGTCTGTCCCTCTTGGGAACTCTGTTCAGAATAAAAGGTGAGAAATGTTATTGACTTTGCTTTGCCGTATCCGGCTTAGCGTTTGTACACTCCATCATCCTAAACAGGGACGCTAAATTCTCAAGTTCAGCAACACGTACCTCGGTTGGAGACCTTGCTGCCATGATTATCGGAAATACACGTATCGGAAGCACTCCAAGTACAGTATATACAACGATATGGGTATAATGAAGCTTTCACCGGTAGAATTGATGTAAATGCTGTTAGCAAAGTGTCGTAAAGTGGCAGAATAACATGAAAAAGTAGTTTGCCCGTTGCTTTTGTTGAAGTCGTATTCTGTATAGTTTTGAAC
>LVLI01000095.1:0-101194 GCA_001687465.1 Halocafeteria seosinensis | reverse complement strand
CATACGAATAGTCGCTGTCCAAGCCATCAAGAGCTTAGCGCCTTCATTTTGCTCCACATTGGCTAAAAACTCTTCCCCCACGTCCGTGTCAGTTTTCTTTCCGGGAATATTACTGGTCGAATATGACTGAGCGACTTCCATTCGCCTTAATCTTTCGTTGATCTTCTCCAATTTCCGTTCTAAGTCGGCTGCGAAGCAAATAGGTGGCTACTATAACCCACTGGCATTTTGGCAAGGCAAACCGCGTTAACACGCACCAATATTCGAAGAGCTTGCCGTCGCTCTCTCTCCTGCAATGTCACAAACAGTAAATCAACGCACATTTCATAAATTTTATTTCTCCCATCGCATAGCAGTGCACACACTACATAGCCCATGCTAAGCAGAGCTCTTTCGTCCGCCAACATACGCGTATAAAAGACCAAATGAAGAGTTGGATTGCACGTCGACAACAATTCATCCTTGGGTCCCCTATGCTTCCTCCCTTCATTGCTGTTCCCCGCTGGCACGACTTAGGAAGCTGGGGACAGACTGCTATGGAATTCAGCAAAAAATGTCAGGGTACAACAAACGCCCTCTCTTCGGCACGCGTATGTTGGCGGACGAAAGAGCTCTGCTTAGCATGGGCTATGTAGTGTGTGCACTGCTATGCGATGGGAGAAATAAAATTTATGAAATGTGCGTTGATTTACTGTTTGTGACATTGCAGGAGAGAGAGCGACGGCAAGCTCTTCGAATATTGGTGCGTGTTAACGCGGTTTGCCTTGCCAAAATGCCAGTGGGTTATAGTAGCCACCTATTTGCTTCGCAGCCGACTTAGAACGGAAATTGGAGAAGATCAACGAAAGATTAAAGCGAATGGAAGTCGCTCAGTCATATTCGACCAGTAATATTCCCGGAAAGAAAACTGACACGGACGTGGGGGAAGAGTTTTTAGCCAATGTGGAGCAAAATGAAGGCGCTAAGCTCTTGATGGCTTGGACAGCGACTATTCGTATGGATGAGGATGAATTGGACAAGCTCGTGTATACAGTTAATAAGACTTTGAGGGAGTGCTACGACGCATTCGTAAAGGAGCGAGAAAACCATCCCGCTAAGTGCAACCCCACATCCGCGCAACAGAACAGGGAGACACTTCCTAACGCAGTATTCGATTGGACTGTTGAGTGGATTTCGAATATGGTAACACAAGGCATGCATCGGGAAGTGGTTTGGGAAGCTGTCCAAGATCATAAGGCGTACATGTGTCCACCGAGTCTGGATAAGGCCAACACACTTTACGGACAAGCTGTTGAGAACATAGATGTTGAGTATGAAGATCCTTTGGCACAGAATTATATGTTAAGACTACATACGCTTACGAAGCTTCTTGGTTCTCCCTTGCATGTTCTCTTTAGGTACAATAAAGGTTCAGATGACAAGCATGATTGCTGCCTGAGCTGTAGTCAAGCATTTTCTCAAGCGTCCATGACGGCATCAGTGGAGGTCAAAAAAACAGCAACTGGGTCTGCCGAGAAGGAACTCGTGGGCCAACTTCTTCGGAGAATATCCACTGTGCAGAAGGATCAATGTGGCCGAAAACGGTTCACGTTTCTGGGGTTTCTGAAGAATAGACTGTTGGTGTTGCATCAAACTGAAACTGAAAGGCGCATCTACATACAACCTCATGTGTGCAGCTGGACAGTTGGTTCGGATAAAGGGGGACTAAAGTTGCTACTATGTCTCTTGAATTGGACGCACGCGGAGCATGGAGGTATACCGTCGACTATAGCGTGGAACTCGCTTATTGTGGAGGAGAAAACGGTGGACTACGATTTGAATAATGAGGGGAAGATTACTGTTGTACCGAAGGCGTATAGAGATAACAAGCAGATGGTGTGGCGCGTCGAGAGGTCCGATCCCAATACCCAGTATGTGATTGCCGTGAAAGCATTCCCAAAGGGTGCAGATCACAGGGACCATGAGTATACGACGTTAACTGAGCTCGCGAAGGCGGACGTTAAACATGTTGTACGCCCGGTTTTCAAAGGTACCATGGAGGTAGATGGCTCAGAGGTTCCGGTTCTGGGGATCTTCCCATTTGGGGAGAGAATAACGCGGGAATTAGAGGAACATGTTATCTTGGGTTGTTTGCGAGATGTACATCGGGCGCTGTATGCGTCGTTCAACGCAAAAGTCCTGCATGGGGATGTTTCCCCGCATAATATGATACAATATGATGGAGCCGATGGAACCGAGGGCTATCTGATTGATTTTGATGCGTCCTTGATTGCTGGAAACTCTGGAGGACTGTCGGGAAAATGGCCGTACTTCTCCCGTAAGCTACATTCCTGCATGCTGCAACAACGCAGGAGCAACGAGGTCACCACAGAGGAGCAGGAGATCGAGGACGATTGGGAGAGTTTGTTTTACTGTATGCTCCACTTTGCACGTGATAGTGAACGTTTACCCTGGGAGGGTTCGGTCGGAAAGCACTACTCGTGCTCGGATATGTATGCAATGAAGTGCGCCCTCTTTTGCCGTGAACAAAGTTACTTTGAATACAAGTTGCACCATGTCAGCCCGCTGTTCCGCAAATGTTTAACTGAGATGCGTGACTTTGTGTTAGATCGAGCAATCTCTAGTACCGAAAATGAATCGGTTGAAGAAAAGATCAAACAGCGGTATGACAAGCTCGACTATATGTTTTGCCAATGGCTAGGTGAAGCACAGTAGCTTTGGGAATTCAGCCTCCAGAGTCGCCCGCAAACGAACAAAGCAACAAGATGAAGCATCGTCTGCAGTGGCTGTACGCTACTCAGTGATAGTCCATTCTAGCCTCGCCTCGGCTCCAACGGCTCGTAAGTGCAGAAACTGATCAAATCGAATTTAGCAAAAACCAAACATACACACATACAGAAACCCCAACCAACAAGTCATGGAGCATGGCATACCACAGCGGTGTGAACGTTCCGCAATACCACCTGCAAGTCTGCCCAGTACCCTCCCTGCCGAATACGAATTCGATATCTTAATGTGACCATTATCAAGACCACTTCGAAAACCACATACATGTATACCACCACCAGCATTGCCAGCAATATCTCCTGATGAACTACATGAATCTATGATAAAGAATTTCTGCTCTTGTTGGACAATAAATCCACCTCTGCGTGCAGTTTCCCCATTCCTAATATCAAGATTCCGGATCAATGGAGCTTGATCAAATGATGTAACACCGTCCAGTATCGTGAACAATCCTTGGAACTCCGTTATTCCGTTCAGATCTATAATGTGCCCATTTTGCCGACCACCGTCCAACGTCGCATCCAACGAAATATAATCTTGGTTCGTATAGCCATGAGTACCCCAAACCAACGCATTACAGTTCATTTCAAACTGGTGTTGAGCCGCATTATAGTGGAAGCAGGATTCAGTTTCATTTACCGGTAGAATCGCAGGTCGTACATCTGTTGCCACTACCTCGTAAGACGACGAAGATGTGACTGATGGCCCACCGGCAGCTGGATGTTAGCCGCTACACTTAGGTAGCAGCTGGCGCCTGTGTCTGGCAGCTACAGGCCCGCTGTTCCACTAGAAGAGAGGCAGCATCTACCTCGTTCAAGAAAATGCAACCGAAAAACAATGACGCCAACATAACCGTTGTTAGTGAAGTTAATCGTATTTTGCAGTCCGTAAGCCCGAGACGCTTTTCCATGCGCTAGCCGTTTCATCCTCGTCGTATACGTCAGCGTTCGGATATCCCCAAGAGAGTGCCAGCTTCCGTTAGGTATTCCTTCACGCCGCTTCGAGAGTAGGCGAAGGTTTTATACAGCCGTAGGATCACGCAAATTAATGCGGCCTTTCCAATTAGCTCCTGCTTCGTTCGTATCGGGCCCATGACTTTGTTAACTAAGTCGCAGAACGATTTTTCATCAATATGCGCAGGTCGTTGTTGGCAAAGCTTGTAAAACTTCGCTCGATCTTCAGCAGATTCAGGGAGAGGGAAAATAGAGTCCAATGTTGGTGCCAATGTTTGTAGTAAGCTCACAACCAAACCCAATTCTTCCTGTTATATTTGGAAAAGGGTAGGAGGCCGAGCAGCACTACGGATTGGCACAATCTGGGTACATACTTCGTGCAGTGCTTCGCCACATGCTTCCAACGACGGTTCAATTTGACAGGTATCCTCAGACGATTGCTGTGTACTCATACGAGAGAGCACATTAAGCATTTCACCTCGCTCATGTAGAAGTACCTCCCTGGCAGGATGTCCTCGACCTTCCACAGCAACCGTCTGTCCCTTTTGGGAACTCTGTTCAGAATAAAAGATGAGAAATGTTATTGCCTTTGCTTTGCGGTATCCGGCTTAGCGCTTGTACACTCCATCATCTTAAACAGGGACGCTGAATTCTCAAGTTCAGCAAACACGTACCTCGGTTGGAGACCTTGCTGCCATGATTATCGGAAGTACACGTATCGGAAGCACTCCAAGTACAGTATATACAACGATATGGGTATAATGAAGCTTTCATCGGTAGAATTGATGTAAATGCTGTTAGCAAAGTGTCGTAAAGTGGCAGAATAACATGAAAAAGTAGTTTGCCCGTTGCTTTTGTTGAGTCGTATTCTGTATAGTTTTGATTCTGTACCACAGTTGTCCCAAATTTTCATAAGTACACGGTATGTACGGCAAAAGAGGGCCTGCTTACGCGAAAAATGCGACCATTTTGGCCTTCTCGGCGACCTTGGGTGGGATATTCGCATCGCTACAATACTGTAGAACCATGCTGGAGACTACGAGAAGACCTTGGTGACCCAATTTTCACCTACGGTTGGAAGAGTCCCAGGTTAGTAGCTCATGATTTATCATGAACGCCGACGTATCATCTACCGCCAATGCATCAATACATCTTGATATACATATGCAATAACATACAACGCATTTGCACACTGCTACAATCCGTTTAATGGGGTAAATACCATTTTCTTTTGCACAAGCTGGCCTCAACTTCAGCAACAAAAAGACTATACATGTATTCCATATTCAGATGCACAACGGCATTTTTCTGGCATGAATGTTACTGAATAGTCGTTGCTGATTCAATTTCTTTGTACCCATGGTCCACTTCACCGTTTTGGGCATGCTTAGCCTTGAAGAAATATTTGTAAATACCTACAACCAGTAGAACGGCAACGAAAGCAGCACCACAGACTATTCCTACTATTGCTCCTACCGGTATTCCCGAACCGCTCGCAGAATTGTGCTTGCTGCCAAAAATTGCAGTCGGCGGGGTAGTGTCTTGGAACTTCGAACTGTTGTACCCACTGGCTCCAATAAGTAGATCGGCGAACCCATCGTTGTTCACATCTCCCAGTGCTGCGGCTCCAGTGAGAGACACACCCGTCGGAGCGGCAAATGTCACGTCACTGATAGCCTCTGGAGACGAAATTTTTACAGAAAAGGTCCCGGTTTTTCCGGATACCAAGTAATATTTGTTGGAGGAGTATCCGGACGAGAGAACAATATCATCAATGTTGTCTCCATTGAAGTCGCCTACTCCAACAGCATTTACCGTTTGATTTACTACGAACCCATTCTTAGCGTCTAAGTCCTTGATGTTGAGCTGATCGGCAAGGCCTTTCTTCTTACCAAAAATAATAGCGACCATTGACGACGAGAAGGCGACAATATCATCCACCTTATCCCCATTAAAATCACCAACTCCTCGAATCATGGCCGCTTCCCCAGACTTCATGATTATTTTCGTAAAACGCAAGCTCGCTAAGTCTGGGGGAGAGGAACTGCCGTATACTATACGTCCACCACCAATCCCTGCTTCATCTAAACCATCGCCATTGATGTCTCCGATCGGAAAGTTAAAAAAGGGATAACTTATGTCGCCGATCTTGAACCCATTATCTCCATTTAATTGGGTAACATCAATTACAGCTTCGTTCCGATTCTTCTTACCGAATACCATGTAGCTCTCTTCATTGTAATATGCCTTTCTGATAGCCACTATGTCATTTATGCCATCCTTGTTGAAATCTCCACAGCCTATGGCCGCAGCACCACCGTTATCCGGTATTTTTATGGAGAATCCATTGATGCCGTCTAGAGCGCTCACATCAACTCTTCGTTTCTTTTCCTTGGATCCGAACACCACGTAAGCATACGAATCTGTCGTCTGGCCGGAAGCCAAGCTGACTGCTGTCATCATTACGTCGTTTAGTCCGTCTCCATTAACGTCACCGAGTTGGAGGAGACCAAGTGATTCTCCGTACGTCGAAGATTTCGCGAAGATGTACCAATCTTCGTCTCGGTCCACTAGCAGAGCCTTAGGAAAGGGAGATGGTTTCCCAAGGAACACCTCAGCAGCCATATATGAGTCTTGATTCTCATTGCCGAGACGATACTTTATACTCATAAAATCATCTATTCCATCTCCATTCACATCGCCCAAGGGTTGTGCACCTGCTGAGCCGTAAGACGACTCTCCGCTAGCAATGCCAAACTTGAATCCCCCGTATTCCTTTCCGGGGATATTGTCCAACTTCACCGACTTGGAAGCAGTGACTCGTGACACAGCATGTTGTTGTATCAACAATAGTGCAAGACAAACCATGCCGATGGCTTTGGGAAGGCTTGATATCCCACCGGTACGCATGACTGTTGTTTCTTCGGGAAATCCTTTTCTCCTGAATGACGAATGATCAAAGCTTACTGAGTTGCTTTCTTTATCTACCTACTCCAGACGTAGGTATGTGCCGTACACTAGGTATTATGAGACAAGGGTACCAGTAAGTTAACTTTTCTTCAACCTGGTATCTTCCTTGGTGAGGATGCGGTCAACTCCCCGGCCGGTGGGCTATCTGTCACATCTGTGTGTGTGGTGACCTTTTGTTGAAGTAAGCAAAGTATCAAGTACCAGGAAACAACTCACGGACACGGAATGCTCAAAGAAGCAAACGAGTATTCACTCTTCTGAGAGTGCTACACAACCGACAGATATTTCATCGATCGATAATGCCAACACCCATAGCAGTAGGACAGCATCGAGTTCTGCCTCGACTTCTAAGGAGCATGAGGGAACGCCATCATCCAGCAGCTGATCCAGTGGCAGGCTGACGTTATCGAGCTGCTGGACCAAGGGTATGTGTGTGTGTGTGTGTGTGTCATATGGTATGCGTGTGTGTGAGTTGTGAGTTTCGCAATGACTGACTACTCAATACCGTTAAGAAAATTCCTTCATACCTCCTCCCGAAGAGGATGCCCGTGACATACGCACAGACTTAGTCGAGTCAAGATTGAGGGAAAATAACTTGAAGGGCGCTCAGCCAGAAGAAGAACGATAACATGTCTGGAAAAGCAGGTGCGCCACTAGAGCACATACGCTCTCCGTCGGTTCAGTGGAAAAGTGTTCAGTGTGCAACGCGTGACCTACAACAGCGCACAAGCAGTTTGCATGGTACGATTCAAATGTGGTAATCAACAACAGGGAACATATGTCATTGGATCGCGGGGACTATCATTAATCCATCTCGTCGATCGACTCTCCTGGAATTTCATCACCAGCACTCGCAGTTCCCGTCTCAGCAGATTCTGTTTCGGCCGGCGGTTGGTCCTTGTTTTTCTCCTTGTTTTTATTCTTTGACCCCTTCTTACTCTTCTTGTGAGGCTTGGCCGATTCATCCTCATGGGGGCCTTTCTGCGGTGTTCCGGCTGGCTTTCCCTCGTCAAACTGGGATTCATTCTTCCTGCTCTGATTTTGAGAAAATTGAGAGTGATCTTCGTCAAATGCGTTGGAGTCAAATTCGCTTCGGTCTGGTTCAGCAGAACTGCTCCGTCTCAACTCCTCAAGCTCAACGTTATTTCGGGATTCGAAGGCGGCTACATTCATATTGAACCTGTCACGCCCAGCTTGCTGTTGTTCGGTATTCTTGCAAACTGTTGCTGCACATTTGCGCCAAGCACTCGAACGCTGTATCACAATGAACAGAAGTTCCGTCACCACCATTGCTTGTCACCCTAGGGCAAGCAACCGACTTACGTTTCTAGCATGTTGTATTTGCTTCTGCGCGTACTCTGTCAAACAAGCGGCAACTTTAGCACGTCTTTCTCGCATCACGCGCAGCATTTCTTCATTTAGTCGATCACTCATCAATTTAACCTGCCGCTGGCGAGATGCGGATCTTTCTTCAGAACGTCGCAGGGCTTTTTCGGCCGTCTGAAGCAACAAAAAACAAAATTAACCCGAGTAGATCTGCTTTTTCGTACATCTGACAACAACTTAAGTGCCACCATACCTGCGATTTGTCGCCTGTATCCCCTTTCTGACGCAAAGATGCGTATGTTTGTTTATTCCGCTGAACTTGAGCATGAGCTCGTTGCGCAGCTTTAATTAGCTCCTGACGGCGCTGGTTAGCAGCTTCTAGTTCAGCCTCTCTTTGTTGCTCCACTCTCATGGGAGTATACAATATCTGTTTAGCAGAATTTATCTGGTCGTATAGTCGATTGCTGATTCCACTAAGTAGCTTAGATATATCCTCGAGAGAAGCTGATAACCCCGTCCTTGAAGAATCCTCTTCATTCTTGCGCGACTCATGGTGCTCATCGGCAGATGTAGACACATGGTGCAATGGGTCGTCAAACGAGGTGTCAAACATTGCATCGATTTCATTTTGACTCTCCTTGGACTTTTGGGCAGCAGTATGTGCAGCAAACGCAGCGGCTGCTTCATCATCTGCATTGGTATACTCCGATCCTCCAATATTTGACAAGTGTTTTTCATGTTTCTCGTTTTCGTAAGCCGCACTAGCCGCACTAACCCCTGCGCTTGCCCCTTGTTGCTCTTCCTGAGCGACATCGAATACCCCCTTGGCGACAGCGCGCAAAGTTTTGGCAACATCCGTTGTCAGATGTCCAACCCTCTCACCAACGTCAGCAGCAGCTGATAGTCTCGCCAGAGCAGCTTCATGAAAATTGCATAGCTGAACAAACCGCTCATCAGGCTTGATGACGAGAGCATTACCTGACGATTTCTGAGACCACATTCGGATATGCTTCCATGCAGGCGTTAAAGGCGGTGAACAATCTGAAGGGCATGCAGCCTTACCATCATTGTCATCAAACTACTGTCCTCGTCGTGTGACCTTAGACCATTTACGTAGTCTTTTGCTGCCTGTATACCAGATTGGTGCAAACGTTAACAGAGGATACCAACCCCTCACGGCGTAAGGCCTTTCCTACCTGAAGTCCCCGAGACGATGCCGTGAGGAATAGCACGATATCCAGACTATGGCAACACCTCGGATGGCGGGCAACAGCATTCACGTATTCCTCAAGAGAAGAAGCTCTTTCCTGCACGTTTTCAAGAATTGCTGCAAGACTGTGATCAGTCATGAATATGGTGCTCCTACCTGAATGAATTCCTCATTCATGTTTCCGAACGCCTTTTTTTCTGGAAATAGGGGTATGATTGCGTCCGGATAGACCGTACAAATGCGCTCGTGGAGCCAAAGGAAGTCGCTATATCGACGGTATACAGTGACCAGTTTGCAAGGATAGTGCGCCAACGACGTCTGCGACGAACACGTAGCATTCCCAGGAACGGGTCGGCAATCACCCAAGAGCAACCTTACCGATGTATTCACAGTATAAAGGACATGCTTTTGCAGCCCAGATCCACTCACAGCCGGATCTTTGACGGTCACCCCGATGGAAGATGGAGCCACGGGTTCCGGCGTTGAATGTTCCAGCTGGGCCTCAATTCCATAGTTCATTGCGGCAAGTTCGAGTTCGTCTTGGTGGGTTTCGAGGGCCTCTAAAGTACATTCATAGCCAGCTTGCCCACACGCAACGAGCTTCAGTGCAACCAACCAACTATCTCGGTCCAGTTGCTGCTGGGAGACGCCTCCGCAGGCCCATCTCCAGACTTCGCGGAGGGTGGCGTCGGGGAGCTGGGAGCGCCTCAAGAACTGCGCTCCTTCCTTGCCCCCAATATACCCATCATCGTCGTAATCAATCATCTGGAAGAACAAGCTGTACCTCTTTTGCTCTTCACGGTGGAAACGGATCTCCATGTTGGGCTTAGGCGTAACAGTATAGATTTCGGGGGCTTTTTCGGTGGAGAAAAGCCCCTTGAGTTTGCGGAAGGCCGCCATGATGGACGAAATGGAAGGAAGAAAGACACGGTACTCGATGTGAAATCGAGAGAATACACTCCGAGATCACTATGTGTATCTATGGACGAGATGAGATAACAAAACGCACCAGACGAGGCTCTGACGAGCCTAGCCTGTAGTGGTGGCGGCAGCGGTGCAACCGTAGCAATGTACGCCGGTTCAACTTCAAGGAAGACAGTGGTACAACCATTGGTATGATATAATCAAACGGGGGTTTACTCGGAGATAGTGGTGCATTCTTTTTTGGGACATTAGTGTAACATACAGAGGGGACACAACGGAATGACGATACCAGAGAGGGCAAACAAACATTGGATACTCTGGTAGGTAGTTCACACTGGGGTTAACAACGTTGCTGGAAAGGAATACCATCGCAACAAAGACCATCCCGATTCGTATAAGGGCCACGTCGTTCTACGCAGCGGCCTTCGTTTCGTAGTCCAGCAGGGAGGAATCAACTGGTTGTCCTCTAAATTCATCGGCGTCTTTCTCCAGGTACCCTTCGGCAGCGAGGCGCCGTCGCATTACGGAGGGCTTTTCACTGTCAATGAGAAGTTGTCGCAACATCGAAGCGCTCATCAGCTGCCATGCCCCGGGCTCGTCAAGGTCCAAAGAAGACAACGAGAGCGAGCCAACACGAGTGCGCTTCAAAGCAATAACTTCGTTGTCCACAGCATGAAACATCCTCCGAACCTGATGGTACATCCCTTCCCATAGTGTAACTCGCGCAAAATAGGGATCGGAAGGACAAGGCTCAAGTACTGCAGGGCGGCATGCCTTGCCGTCCTCTAACGTTACCCCTTGCTTAAACGCAATCTTCGCCCTAGACGCACCTTGATCAAAGGACAACGGACGTCGAAGCATGACTAAGTACTGTTTGGCCACTTTTCTACGCGGAGTCGTTAAACGGTGTATCAATTTTCCTGCAAATAACACACGCACGTATGCATCCAAGATATAGCAATGTGCACATAGATGCAGTACATACCACTCTGGCTTAGGAGCAACAGTCCAGACGTGTCCTTATCTAACCTACCAACACAATTTAATTGAGGGCGGCGCAAACCGAAATCAGAGGGAAGTAGGTCGAAGACTGAAACGCCTTCTTCATCACTGTGGGAGCAAACGACTCCTTCAGGCTTATACATTGCGATATGCAACGGTTCGACATATTCCAAATACTGTCCATTCACTGCGAAGGGAAAGCAAACTAATTACGTGAAATACCACGAGGGACCGTCCAAACTTCTCGACGTCTTACCGGATACTGTCAAGGGATCAACTTTTTCAGCACCACTCTTGAGCAATACGCCTTCTTTACCCAACCCTTTATCACGTGAGTTGGGTGTCACCCCGAGCACATCGTTCTTTCGTAGGTACTTTCTCGTCAGATGGCGTGGTATAATACCATGTTGCAGCAGCATCTGATCAATACGCTCCCACTGGGGAGGCTGCATCAATGCAGCCACCTGCTGACCTAAGCCAGCATATGCCATTGGAGCGTACGGTACGGGCTCTGTCTGTTTCATAGGATGGTTGTGAGTACTGAACCTTTTGAGATAACTCCAGTATCGGCCGGCAGACGCACAGCTCGTAGACCAATGCTGAGGCAATTTGCAGATGCGACGCATCATTTTCGGTCATCCCTGCTGATTACGGAAGGCATGAAGCGCCTGTATCCTGATACATGAACTATCCCGTTTAGCTCCTAGTTTTCCGCTGTACAGCAAAGTGGAGTCAAGGAGCACTCCCTACCCTATATTTAGCACCGTCGGCTGGGTTCCTGACGACATATGTCCTCTGTAGAGGCAAACACACGCACACATATATAAGAAGCAGAACATGAAAGGATGAGTTGTGGGGCCACTATACTTCTCAAATATGCCAAACAATGCTAGTTTGGGGAAACCTTTGGTGTCCCCTCGCGGTCACAAACAGCCTTCCCTTGTTGTTAACAAGTTCAGCAAATGCACGTCCGGCACGCCGTACCAGAGATGCATTGGAGCTGTCTGCTCTCTTGCTCTTGGGGGACCGTAACATTTGCTGAAAAATTGGATAGACGAGCACAGAGAGGTCACTATCGCTCCCTCTCTCTCTCTCTCGCTCACCAGCAAACTTTTCATAATCCCCCGGTGCCTATCTGATGCATGATCACGCGCCACTTACCCAGAAAAAGAAACCTCGGTTGTAGTGTACCTCCACCAAACAAACCGTGTCCTACGCCACTGTGAACCAGCAGCTGGCAGCAGCCTGCCAGCAGGGCCGACAGGCTGCGGCTGTCAAGCACCCACAAGTACTGGATGTAGGCAGGAAGTCGAGGCCGAGTTGTTTGTGTTCAGAAAGGGGCACAGAAGCAGAGCTTCGTCATAGACACACACACACCACCACCACCGCCAGTATACTTATCTGTCCTTTTGTTGGAGCAAAATGGCGTATTACAGCCTCCCCCCTCAGCAGCAATGGTGCCCTTTCGCCTGCGGTGTCGGATTCTTGACGCTCTCCGTGTGGTGGTGGATGTCCCAGAGGCAGCAGAAGAAGCACCCGTACAGCCATGAGCCGACGCTGTCGTACATGCTCATTGGGTCTCTGTGTGTGATGGCTGGGTCGTCCTACTTGCTACGGACAGCACTGGACGATCCTTTCGACGGTGCCTTTATGGTCTTTGTCGGAGCTACTACCTTTGTTGCATGCACACTTTTGCATCACTTCAGTCTCTGCATACCCGTCGTAGGCACGGCCATGCTCCTGGCAGTTCTGCATGATACGTTCTCCAACTACACGATAGATCCTTCGACTCCTTGGTCCCAGGCCTGGGAAACTATTAGTCCCCTCATACCTCCATACGGATTCGGAGCTGCCGTGTTTTTATTCAGCTTCCTCATCTGTCAGCAGAGTAAGTGGAGATATTACACTGATGCATATCGCATCCGACTTATTTATTTCATGCCTCCTTGCAGATGTCGTTCACGTTTTTGGTCGTGGCGTAGCTCTCTTTTCAATTGTGGTCACGCTAATACTTTTAGTATTCCTCCTGGTTGATCCAGCTCCTCTAAGAGGAATTCATATTAGTCTGCTCTCGTGCTTACCGTTTTTACTTATTAACACTGGCTTACCTCATTATCTCAAGTCCGGTCGTTCTAGAGGCTTGACAACAGCGTCAATACTGATTGTATCATTCTTTCTGATCGCGACGTCCGTTACGGAACAAAGGGTATTTGGCATTAGCCTACTCACATCCGCTGTTCTTGCGCTTCTTTTGGCCAAGTTTTCGAGCCTTGCAGCAGTCTTAGGGCCATACTACAACTATGAAAGGCGCGCATTCGTCCTCTTGGTAGGTTGTCAGTTCGGATTCAATGTTTTGCGTCGCTAGAACTCGTTTGGAAACTTTGTCACCGTTGCAGAATACATCTTTCGCCATCGTATCCTTCCGCATATGTTCCGCTATTGAGGAAGGGATATTCTCGGAAAGACTGGCTTGGTACCTGCTGGCAATCAGCCTCGGGTTCAGTTTCGCCTTATGCGTAATAGCAATCAATACTCTTGGTGTTGGTATGTGCTTGGAGGGTCAGATAGTTCTAGTGTGGGATTTTCGAAGGTTTCGATATAAGTATTGATACGCAGGCGCGTGGGAGCCGGTCACGGCGGCATCTCACAGAGTGGCTGCCCTAGATTTCTTTGCATCGGTGAGCATGTTCACTGTAGGTTGCTGGATTCTTGTCGCCAAGACTGAAACTGTACCTTCTCTGATAGAGGCTACTAGTAGCGCTCTTCAGCACGGAAACCAGATGTGGCTGCGACCATATTCTATGTTTCTTCTGGAAGTGCCATGGCTACGCAACCTGGGATTGGATCGTCTTCATCCGAGCTGGATACCTTGCATAGCATCAGTCTGCCTTATGCACTTGGCTACTGTTGTGTGGAGAGCGATCATCCGATCTACAGCTTTTATGGCTCCACTGGTTTCAGAAGTGCGTACTAAGTCCTCTCAGTACTGCATGAAATACTCTTTGACATTCAATGGAGTCCCAGAAGAAAAGGTAAGTCCGACATGTTGGCCTTATTGTTATTTATCATAGTACGTTTCAGCACTATGTGTCGTTTCGAACAGAAGTGCAACGCACTACTCGAAAAGCTCCGAACCAATGACATACAGGCGACGTTCTTCGTAGACACTGATTCCGCTGAAATTTCAGGCAAAATCCTCGAGCAAATACATCAAGAAGGGCATGAGGTAGCCTGCCTTGGTCGACCAGGCTTGCACAGCACCTCGGAGATTCTTGAGGACATCTCAAGAGGCAAGCGAGCGATCGAGAAGTACCTGGGCGCGACGAACTCCCACAGCTCTGGGCAAGGCAGCCCAAGCCTACGACGGCGCACAAGGTCGTCGTCAGGCATTACGCGACGCAAGACTCAGGAAAATGTGGAAACAGTTTCCCCTGTGTGGTATCGACCTCGTGACGGAAGCCGTGATATTCGCGTGCTAAGAGCTGCAAACCGTGCCGGATTGACCGTAGCTTTGTGGTCAGTGTGTGTATACGATTGGGATGCATCACGAGAAGACATCAAGGCAAGACTAGAAAATCAGGTTCATGGTGGAGGAGGGGACATTATTTTATTACACTGTGTGCTGCCTGACTATCTGAAGCCGCCGGCAGCAGCCAACCGTCCGGAACATGACGTTCTAGTTGGTGTAGAAGAAGTCATCAAGCACACAAACGAACGCTTAGGACAGGAGGCGGTTACGTTAACGGATTTATGCGCAGACGTAACTGGAAGAGAAGTGTAGATGGGTCTTCAATCCCTCTGTTGCACTTCTAATGCTAAGCGTTCCTGCAATTGAGGCGTTGCAGCTTTCTCATCCGCACAACAGAAGGAACTCAATATGCACGTACGCATTCTTTCTGTTTTTCCTCTATTTGGCGATCAAGGTGTCGAATGTGCTCCTTGATTTGTGAATATTCGTGTCCAACCTTCCCGCATTTCGCTTGCAGCTCTGCACGATCCCCCGTAGATAAATACAAATATCGACCGTTCGTGTTGAACAATAAACAATAGACCTGTCATACTTTGTACACTGGTTTCTGAGCTTTCAACTTGGGCATTGAGTAAATGTGCTTGTTTTTGGAGATTGTCTTCCTGCGTGCTGAGTTTCGATTCCTCTGCCGTCAGCACTTTCATTCTATACCTGAGATGCTCCAGAGACCTGTTGTGCTCATCCTCTTTGTTCTTTGATCTTCTCATGAACGCTCCATCGAGAACATATACTGCCTTAATCTTCTGGTTGATGACATTGTCCGTATATAGCTGTTGCCTGTGCCTTCTCGTCCATTCTGCCTTCATCTCTTTGATGCGTTGCAGCAATTCCTTCTTGTCCCTCAATTCCTCTTTTTCGTGTCGTACACACAGACTATTAAGAGTCTTTCGATAAGCTTTCAAGCGAGACGCTGAACTGGAGAGATCTACTGAATACTTCTGTGTGTCCGTTTAAGATTGGTATTGATCTTGGTGTTTCATAACAACATGAAACGAATTTCAGTAACAGAACAAAAGGAATTCTCTACCAAAACTTACTTCCTCTATCATCCCTTTGGCTTGTTGAATACGGGAGTGTAGTCCCTGGATATTTCCCACACTTTGTTGTAGAGTCTGTGCACATACACACACACAGAGAGAAAACATCTTTTGTTCAGGGAGCAGAGGTGTTAACCTTGACCAACCTACCGCTTCTTCTTTCCGAAGAGTCTCCAGTTCCTCCTGCACGTCTTTGATGGCTGATAGCACGGTGTTCATTATACACTACGACGCCTAAATAATCATCTGTTATAAACGGTGTCTGATTGGATTCTTCTAGTATTCTCTACCTATCCGCTGATACTGTACAGTAGTTCCAGACAAAGGGCATAAACTAGTCGTGTCTACTGTATCCGTTGCGCAGTTCGTACCGTGAAGAACTCAAGTCACCCCCACACGCTGTGCCACGCACGGCACGAAGACTCTATGTTACTCCGATAACAAGCAACAACTCGAACTGGTACGAAATATCTACCTGGTTTATATGTATATTGTTGAAAACTTCGTTGATGTAGAACTGGAACACTAGGATAAACAAACGTCCGCGTCAAAGGACCTGTTTGGAAGAAGCTATCACTTATAAAATACGGTACAGAAACGCAGGGGTGGTACATTCCAAGAGCTACAGTAGTGTTATTCAGCTTATATCATCCCACCACTTGTCCCCTTCCACCTCGGGAGCCAGTACTTCGGCCTCTCGTACCACCTCGTCCACCGCGACCGCGAGGAGCCTGAGTTCCCGCCTCTCTGGTACCACCCCTGCCTCCACGACTTGAAGACCCTCCAGATGCTTTACTTATTTCGGCGGTGGGTTTATTCTTCCCGTTAGTGCCTGCGTTTCCCCTCCCTCGACCTCGGGCATCTCCTCGACCTCGCCCCCGGCCCCCGTAACCCCGGGTAACATGGTTTCCACGCTCACTTGAGTCACCGGAACTATTCATCTGGCCATAAGTGTCTACGTTCCTTGCAGTTGATGATCCTTTCTGAAACGATTCATTACCACGCCCTCTTTGATTACCGGTACTTCCTCTATCGTGATCTCCACCTAACTTATTTGAGCCATACGTTTTTCCTGTGTCCACGCTGCTTGCAGCAGAAGGAGACCCGTTTCCTCTACCGCGGCCCCTCTGGCCTTGTCCACGACCACGACCACGGCCACGGCCACGGCCGCCGCGACTACCTCGGTCCCAGTCTGGCGGCTGTGGCGGTCGTGCTGATGTCAACGACTGAAGTATATCGTCTGCTACGGCATCTTCTCTCCTCCTATCAGAATATATTTCCTCTACGTGAGTAATGATCGTCTTTGCTTCCGCAAACATCAAAGTGACTTGGACTTTTTGATTACCAAAGCGATTCTGCAACTTTTGAAGTCGCTTGTTGGCTTCTTTCTCACCATCTTTTGCTCTACGCAGTTCTTGTACACTGTGGTACCGTCCAAGTGTAAACAACTCCCTTTCCAAGTCTGTACTTGGTACGGCTACAATACAGCTTTTAGACCTATCTTCCAAGACAAACTTTACCTGCTCGCTCTGCTGCTCCGTGCTCTCTTCAATATCAAGGCCAACCACGGTGCATTCAAACTTACCACCATACTTGATACTTTGTAAAGACATGGCAGCAAATAGACGAACTTCAGCGGATAATTCCGCCGAGATATCCGTGGGCATTCGGTCAAAATACTGGGACACATCTGCTCCTGAACCTTGTCGGGCTTGGCCCGTCCAGTGTGTACTCTTATTTTCCGTCACATTCTTGGATGAGTCGGTCGCTTCTTGGGTTTCGTGACGGCGACGTCTGTAATCAAATGACGGTTGTTCTACTGCATTAAACTTCGGTTTGGCAGCAGATTCCGTGCTATCTGCCTCCTTTGGGGTCTCAGTTTCAGCATTTCCGATTCCATTTGGTGGTGCCACAACATCTCTCATTTTCCTCTTAGCATCCTTACTAATACCACGTGCAAACGCTCCTATTTCATTCATGGTATTTCCACCGGCAGCCCCGCCGCTACTACTCTTGACAGCCTTTTTGCTCGCTTTTTGTTTCTGTTCCATCCATTTTATTGCATCTTTAACAATATCCTGCACTTCACAGGCGAGATGCCAGAGCCCTGTCCCATCAGTGCGGTAGTGTAGCATGAACACAATTTGTGACTTACTTCTGAAAACGGAATAAACTGAGGTGGTCCGCGAGATGTATCGACCTCTTCATCCATTAGGGAGGCTCTTGCTTCTCGGGACGGATTCTGTTTGCCACCTTCTGCCTTATTGGTCCTTTGGTTTTGAATACGCTGGTTACGGAATACGACGGTGTGTATACATACGGCGATAGCAACATCCACAACAGACTCAAATGAGCGTACTTTATTGGTTTCCCATGTTTGTTTCAACTCGTTCACCGTTCCCCCTAGGTTAACTACTTTGGCTCCTTTCTCAATGAGTATCAGTCGGTTCTGAGATATGGTAGCATTCCTGACCTGAATCTTTGTCCCCGGCGGCGTGTTGTAGCTGCAAAGCAAGACGCAAAGTAAACTTCTTCTTCAAGACATGTTCTTCTCCTCTCCTTCCTCTCTTACTTGACCACTTGTTTGATGGAGTCTACCTCCACCAGCATCACGCCCCGTTGTCCATCCGTGGCTTTAACGCCCATCATACCGGCCGAAGACGACTGCTGGTTGTACGAGGGCACAGACAAGTTGACGACGGCCGTGATTTGCAGTAGAGCAGGGCCATCTATGTGATCTACCCCTCTTGGTAGGGCATATACGCCTCCTAGAGCACGAAGATCACTCTGCGTGCCATCATTCATTCACTCTATCCTCCTCCGTGGAAACCAATAGAACATGTGATACGTACATTGAGGATGAACTCCTTAATGGTGCCCTTACTTGCTCCATGCTTGAACTGCAAGAGAGGAGAAGGAGCAGTCTCATGGCCCTCCTCCTTCTGCTGCTGCGCACTCCCTGTCTCGGACAGCTCAGCCCCCAGTTCATGTAACACAGACGACACAACTTCCATCATGTAAACTGATACTGTACGTGCGAATGTCCCTATTTAGTATGGAGTAGATGGATTGGAGCTAGTTAACCACCAATGGCAACACAAATCCAAACATAACGTAGTAGACATGCCTGAGTAACTTCACAGCAGGCAGGCAGTGCCGCAGTGCTGAGAACTTCTTCAGTGAGAACTCCCGAATCGCGGTTCACAGACCACCCAGATACTTCCCTTATTCGCCAGTAGCTACCATCGATACTGTCGGCGAGGAGCGCCTCAGGCAGTGCCCTTTCCACCATCACTCACTCACTCGACTCGACTGCCGAAGTATTGTGCAGTTGTTGAATGTGTTTGTGAAACAACGCATCACAAGGCTTCTTTAGCTACCAGTAGTTGTTACAGGTGTAGTAATGACTGTGTCTAGTCGGAACGCCGTTACAACTTTGACTGAGCAATTTCAATGACGCCTGGTGGTAATCCCGCGGATTGAGCACACCGAATGGCGAAACTCCAGTCCGCTCTCCCTACGACTAACCGGTAGGAAGGCTGCGGGCTTGCACCATCGGAGCTGCTCTCCCCACAAGTGGTCTGGAAAGCCCATTCAGTAACACCTGTACATCCCTCCGACTTCAACGCATCTAGCATCTCGGGAGCATGGGTTGTCACAATAGCCTGACATCCACAAATAGTTGACAAGTGTTCAATGACCGCGGCAACTAAAGATAATCCTTCATCTACGGATGTACCACCAGCAATCTCATCAATAAGAATGAGACTCTTAGAAGAGCTCATCCGCAGCATAGAGCTGAGCTCGAGCATCTCATTCATGTAGGAGCTGACTCCACCTAGCGCGTTGTCATGACAAGCACGGAGAAGGCATAAATGTTTGTATAGTGGGACTTTTGCTTCACGAGCAGGAACAATGCATCCAATGTGTGCCAAATATACGGCTAGTCCAACACTCTCAATGAGTGTCGATTTCCCCCCCGAGTTTGGTCCGCTAAGGAGGGCTACATCTGTCGATGTCAAGCCAGGATCTTCGTTCATCGTTGATGCATTAACCATCGATGACAGCCTAATGTTATTATCGACAAAGTCGTTGCCAAGGGATCGCTCCAGCATAGGATGGCGAAGCCCCTGAAAGAATAACTCGCGGCGACTCTCGCACATCACAGGAACTGTAAACCGTTGAGGACTCTCAAACGCCACCAAACTAAACGCTGACAGAACATCAATCTCTGCTACGATATCTGCGAGTTGACGAAGAGCGGGTGCTTCTTTTTCCACCTTGCGTAAAATACTCGACAAAAAGAACTGTTTTCTCTGCTCCAACACTTCACGTTGCCTGAAGTACTGCTCACTTAAAATATGCAACACATCCGTTTGGAAGTATACGGAAGTAGAAGATACGCGTTGCCGCAATACCGACGTCTCTTCCTCGCTGTTCTGAAAGAAAGATCGCACTCTAGAATGATACCTTTTCGGTAGCCGGAACGATACTCCATATACAGTGTCGCTCAATTCCAAGGACAGTGGGGACCGATTTCCTTGTACAGGGTCACTTACTCCTAGAGTCTCAGCTACACGGCTACCTTCCTTGTCCATGCTCTTTCGGAGTTTATCGAGCTCTTGGTAGCAGACCCGAAAAGAATCCGACTGAGCTTCCGCGTACGGGAGTGTATCCACGCCACGATGAAGTGCTTGTACTGTTTCGCTTAGCTCATTCTTAAGCGGCTTGAGAGTCTCCAAGACGTGGGATGATGACATAAGCTTGCCAGACACAACATTTGCCACCTGCGAAGACTCTCGTGTTTCTCTCATTGATGTTACTAAATCCCGTAGTTCATCAATAATCCCGGATGATGTTCCGATAAACCCAATTACAGCTTCTACTACAGATAGATGGTTCACCGGCCGCAGAGACCGGCGTCGGCTGTAGTAAATGTCACGAAGATCAAAACATCGTATCGAAGCGCTTCCTAGAATACTTCTTAGTCGGTGTAAGTCTGAATTATGTGTATACAAGAAGTTCGCCATGCCTTGGCGATACTGTAATGTTTCACGATTACATGTGGGCTGGAGGATCCATTTGCGCAGAAGCGATGATCCAAGTTTGGAGCAGCACCTGTTCAGAAACTGAAATAGAGACGTCGGAGAGACATTCCCAGCTGCCTCTCCTTGGATATGCACTCTCCGCTTAGTGCCCATCGACAGAATATTCATCCCGTATAAAGTTTTTAGAGAGCAATTCAGCTGATCACTATGCTGTATCCGCCGACAATATAAGACTCCTGAAAACGACAAGAGGTGCACAGGCCAAACTCAAACAAACGCAATAAACACTACAGAAGAGTAGCTTACCCTCATTCAAAAATATCAACGATTGAAGGGAGTTGGTAGTCAGTTTATTGTACGTTTCAAGGCAACAGATAGCCATATCCTCAGTATCACTCTCCGTCGGTATGTCAAGACTCCCATTTGAATATGATTGAGCGGGATCCAAAAGATGCCCAGGAGCACTCCACTGACAGAACTGTTTAAGAAATTCTCTCCCTTTTGCAGCTGAGTATTCCATACCGTGATGTCTGGCATTAAAGCCTTGACGATGCAATTCTTGCAAGAGCCACTGTGCCATTCGTAGCGTTACACCAGTTTGCTTCCAAATGGGGATGAGTACCTCTGCAGCATTGATTTGCGTCAACAGAGATACAGTTTCGGGAAATAGGCAGATGTCATCGTCCTCTCCTTCGTGCAGAGTGCAAATCCCCACAACCGCTCGGCAAGTGTTCAATGCAGCAATTGTCGTGCTCACCCCTTGTTTAGAGTTTACAAACGGTATGACCACCCCTGTCGTCACCTGCGCTTAAGGCGTTATTTTTGCGACTTGTTCATCATGTCCTCAGCAGCTGGTACTACATACAGTATCATCGAATTGCTCGGAAAGGGTGCCACTCCACTCCAAGAACTGTAAGGGATCTCCAGGAGCACAGCGAATCACGTTATCCTGTTGCTCGTCGGTGCTGCTGTTTCGTGCTTGTTTGAGTCTAATGTTCACCCGATACTTGAGTGTGTAAGTGAGTGTATACACAATACGTGGCAAATGTGCCCACTTGATGCTCACAAAGCGAATGCTCTCCTGGGATAGCTCATCATTGTACACGACATTCACCGACCTATCCTGCAGTACCACGAAATTCCGTATGCATCACCTAGTACAGAAAGAGAATGGGTGAAGCATTGGCATTTGAGTATCCTACATACAAGCTCTGCCACGAATCTGGCATGCGTCTCCTCGAGCACTCTGTAGGTTCCTGCAGCTTTGTCATGTTCATGAATGTCAATGGCCTCCGAGGACGCTTCTTCACTTTCCTCCTCGCCGGACATGGGCTACCTAGTCTTTGTGCATGTGTGGGGGTGGTATCTGCATGTGTGTGTGTGTGTGTGTGTACCAAGTCATATCATACCTCATACAGGTAGGTACAGTTCGAGTTTGTGAAGTTCGGTTCACATCAACGACAGACGCAACTCTGACTTTCCCAAGTTCTATACGCGGCGGAATGGATGGGAAACGATTGGCCATTCCTTTGTGTCGAGGGAGACTATATCAAACCTTATATGCTTCCTGGAGGTCCTAAGGATATCGTTTTATAGAAAAGCGCGGGACTCATTAGAACTTTGGCTGAAATTTGCCATGCATGACGACGCCCAGACGACAATTACTCCTGCCGTAGAGTACTCTTTTCCCTCAATGGAACACTTGCTCTGTTTGGTTCACCTTGCCGACGCTTTGAGCCAAGCAATAGATCCTTCAAAAACAGGTATGGACGTTTCACGGTACGAAAATTTTCAACAAACTCGCACGAAACGCTCGCATTACACCATTACAACGAGCAACCTTGGAAGCGACGATTCTCGCAGATTTGTCTTCATTTGACCATGGGAGAAACCAAATGGAGCCAGGAAAAATGTGGGGAGGCCACTAAAGAAATCATACCACCCACTGGAGAACGCGAACAGAGAGCCGGCGTCCTTATTAAACACCTAAAGAGACTTGGAATGAGGAAGGGAGTTGCTTCTGTACGAGAAGGTCTTGAGCTTTTGGAGCAATTAGAAGAACTCCAGCTTCTGAGGCGTGCCAGTTCGTCCACGAAACGAGGGGATGCCAGGCGAATAACCAAAGCCCTCCTGAGGAGACGAGACGCGGGAATCCTACGCGCTGAAACATGTGCTGATGATGGAGATGAAGACCCTCATGATGGCACGCAGACCGAGGACGATGACGAAGATATATTCAGCGTTGAGTCACATTCACCTAGGGAGTTGAAAGATGATATCCGGTCGCTCATCTTCCCTCGAACGCACCTTCAACGGCTCCAGCGTGGACAATGGCAGCCATTGAATGGCTTTCCACACGGATTGTTCAACAAGTACTTGCAATTGTGGACCTACAGTGCTTCAAGAGCAGTATTCCTAGTAATGTACTTCCTTCTGTGTGGTTGAATAACTTTGTTGGTGGCCGTTACGATCAGCGGTGGACTAGCAAGCTCCGAGAATTCGACTATGCGATCGGTGTAGCCTTCATACGCAACAACCATTTCATAACAATTCATTGGGACCTCTGACGGGAAACTATCTTGGTCATGGATCCACTTACGACTGAGGAGGTGATAGATGAAGATACCAAACATCAAGCACTTGCTTTAGTTAGTGTCAGAGACCACAGTTAGGGTTTAGTTAGAGTCAGAGACCACAATCGCACAGCGAGGTATTCCATTCGCAGAGCAGTCGTACCCCTTCAGCCAAACTATGATGATTGTGGCATATACGCCATAGCGTTTGCGTATCTTACCTTGATGGATTTTCGGTTTCCTCCAAGCGAAAAGGTAGACACGTTACGCACGCAGATGCGGGAGCTATTCTGGCGGGAAGACTTTCCTACGGGAATATCTGATAGAGATTTTCTGGAATGTTTCTCCTGCTTGCTAGAAGCCGACGGTTTGGTAGCTACCTCAAGTGAGAGAACATTACGTTTGGACGGGTCGCGCCTAGATGCGTTGCAGCGAGTAGAGGAACACCAGGCAAATGTAAGGGGGTTCAGAGTGGCACGTCAAAGCCTACGGAGAATACAAGGGAGCAGTTCTACCTTGCCAACCAACTGGGAAGATAGGCAGACGCTGGAGGGGTTTGGAAAGATTCTCCGTGACCTCCGGGAATTTCCCGACCAGTTTTCCCTCGGTACACATAACGAAGTTCATCGTATTAAGCGGTCAATTGACAGTCTCTTAGAAAACGGGGACGTTCGGCCACATGTTACAATAAGCGGGTTTGGGCTGGCCGATTCATCCAGCCAACGGCGAAAGCGTAACCGTCATGGCGAAACCAACAGATCCACACCCCTCAGTTAGTTGACTTCATATGCAGTATATCTTGGCTAATTAGCACACGTCACGCACAAGTGAGGTTTCGTACATGTATGCATCTCATCCTGAAGGGTAATACACGTCCACTAATCTCAGGCTTATACGTGTCCACTAAGCATCACTGCAGCCGAATCGTAAAGTACTGGTCGGCTTCGAGGAACACTCTGGGAACGGCATTCCTGTATGGAGATTTTCCGAAATCCCTAAACCGTATGCACTCATCGACGATTGGCCGGTAATACACATCTACTGAGCATCAGTGACACATGTATTTTGCTTCATCGTGTTAGAGTTTATAGGAGTATTTCGTTATGTATTTGGTGTTTTGAACGCCACTCAAGCGGACTGCAGCAATTGGGATGGAAAATCTGCAAAGGAACGGAGGTACTTATCGACACACATACATCTCCTTTTGCCGGGCACAACATGTCCATCGAGCATCAGTGAGCCATGTGTTTTGCTTCGTTGGGTTAGGCCCTAACCGTTAGGGCTCATAGAGTTATTAGCTTTTGCAGGGAGTATCTTGGGCTGTACGGTTAGGGTTAGGAGATTCTCCAAAGGAAAGGAGGTACCACCGTACAAAAATACATTTCATTTTACACCTTAACCACTTCCAGTGAATAACAGAAAAGCCCGTATATTGCTTGGTTGGTTTGAGGCTTACTGACGTATTTGCTTTTGTGGTCGGTATTTTTGGGACATGTACACTACGGTTAGGAAACCATCTCGCCGAAGTGGAGTTGGGCGACACCTGACACATGGAGAGTTCCCAATCGCTAGGGTTACGGAACCGTACGTGAATATACCATATGTGGGAGGTTGAAATACATCCACTAAGCATCAGTGAACCACGTATTGTGATTGATTGGGCAAGGGTTCGTAAGAGTATCAATAACTGCAGCAAGTATCTTCCGACGGCATTACAGCGGCCAGTTGAGTCCCCTGGAGAAAATCTCTAAAGGAAAGGAGGTACGCCCCGACATGTATATATCTCGTTTTACAGGCTAATACACGTCCAGTGAGTTTTAGTAAATGACATATAGTTCTTCATTGCGTAACGGTTTACCGGTATAGCATCGATACGCTATCTACTGTCACTTGAACGGCATCCGTGTACAGGAGCTACTACATGTATACATCTGATTATTACAGGCGAACACACGTCCGGTGAACATTACTGAACCACGTATATTGTTTGATTGGTGAAGTTTAATAGAAGCGCTATCCGATATCTACGACGCCTCTGTCGGCGAAGCGCATTCCATGAAGAATGACGAAGGAAACAAGGCGCCCATAGTGGGCCCCATACCAGCCATATATGAACTAATCTCTAATGATCAATTACTCCTTCTGGCAACTTTCGTACCATTACAAAGCGTGGTCTACGGACCTCCCGAAGGCCTTCCCATTGTCAGTTACCGTGAGTATTTACTCTTGAACGTCGGAGGTCTCCTGCATGCTATTCAAACTCAGAAGCGCAGTGCCCATCGAGAGCGCTTCCTTCCCCGTAACAAGACACGCACGCGCTGAGAGTTCCCGGAGTGAGAAAAAGGCACACACTCGATGCCGGATTGAGTGTCAACCATTTGTCAACCTTCCCCCTTACCCTAGAAGCGTAATGGAGGAACGATGAGCTATGGGAACATCTTACCGTTACATACATGCAGCCACTAGGAACTCTTCTAGAAGCTTCCACCGCCGTGCTTGATCCGAGGAAATATAATAGAGGCGCCCAAGAAATCTCAGCTTGATGCGCAGTTGCCTCTTGGTCCATGAGAAAGCTGCCGGACGACAATTAAGCGTTCAATTCGGTGGGTTGCAACTTGCAGAAGGAACCGACCTTGCAAACAGCTCGAATACGTAACGCGGTCTGCAGAGAAGTCAGGGGGTGGAATTCTGTTTCCCCATTCAAACAACACATTGTAGAGCACCGAATCAGGGGACATTGTAAACGACTAAGGATCATCGCTCGCAAACGGATCGTTCATTGTTTGTTCACCGAATTCCAAGGAATAAAAGGTACTTATCGGGCCTGCAGGAGCAAATGGCAAGACAACTACTGAGTTGACCGAGGCCTGTTGCAAAGATGAAGTTATCCATTCCACTGCATCGTCGTATGTCATGCCCTTTAGCGGGGATCCGTTAACATGAGGCACAAACGACCCTTGAAGGCTTGGTTCTTATGCAACAGAGTTGCCTCGGAGTAGTTATACTGTAGTTGTTTCGTATGCTATGTACCTCACTGCGGTATCTCTCAAAGTCAATGTACTTAGGCCAATTGTCCACTACACTGCACTTCGCTATATGACTCGCTGCGAACGAAAAGCGCCACACCTCATATGATATCCCGCCAGTGTGTGTGTATAGGTTCTACCCACATAAAACCTATTCCAATTATTCTTGACGGAGGCGAATGTCCCAGAGATACACCGTAAGCGGCCTCCAGAGATCCTTTCTGTCCCCACGAATCGTCCACGATGTCACCGCCGAGTGTTCCGATCGTCCTTCACAGTAAGCGCTTGGATACCGTCTAATAGTAGACATTGAGTATACCATTGACTTGTCAAATGTACTCACTGTCTCCTTCTATATTCCTCGTTTCTCTTTCATTCGCTCTTGCCAATGGTGCTTGTACAATGTGTATGAAGTACGATCGTAATGCAGTCGATTGAACATGTTATTGAGTGTATCCGAGGCAATCACACAGGCTATACGGAGGCCTTGCTCTCCGGGAGGAGCATACACGGTGGTACAGTCCTCCAACACCTAGCGGATGCACTCCGAGAGAATACGAGCCTGAGTAGCATTGATCTGAGCAATAATGAGATAGAGGTTGAAGGAGCCCGACGACTGGCGGAGGCCCTGCGGGGGAATACGACTCTGAAGTCGCTCAATTTAAGGAACAATCGAATAGGCGATCAAGGTGCCGACTGCTTCTCGGAGGTACTGCGAGTGAATGAGAGCCTAACTGTGCTCCTTTTGGATGAGAATGATATACGCGAAGAAGGTGTTGACTATTTGGCAGATGCTTTGCGACTGAATTCGAGTCTAACTACAATAGGTTTAGGAAAAAATCTCTTAGGCGATGCAGGCGCTCGGTGCTTTGCAGGCATGCTACAGATGAACCGTGGTCTGAATGTGATAGATCTGAGTGGGAATAACATAAGGAATCCGGGGGCGACCTCGTTAACTAACGCACTATCTGGAAATATAAGACTGACTTCTCTAGATTTAGGACAGAATCGAATTGGCGCTCCAGGTATTCATGGTTTCTTAAAGGTACTAAAGGAAAAAACAAATTTGGCATTCCTTTATTTGCGTAGCAACTGCCTCGAGGGTCAAGCTATCAAATACTTGGCTAGAGCTATCAGAGGAAACACAAGTCTAACTTTAATCGATGTAGCATACAATGCTATTGTCGACGAGGATCTTAACCTTTTGGTAAATGCATTGAAGGTGAACAAAATCGTTACGACGCTGATTGTGACGGGGAATAAAATTACCTCCAAAGGTGCCAAGTATTTGACAGCGGCGCTGGGCATGGACACAGGCCTGACATGGATCGATTTCGGACAGAACGAGATCGATGATTCTGACGCTCAAACTCTGGACAAGGCACGGTGGAAAGCCCAGCGAGACAAGCGAGACCAATACAATGATCCCAGTCACGCCTTGGCAGATTCGACCGATCAAAACATTTCTGTCTATGCTACTCGTGAAGTAGAAGAGGTGCTACGAGTGGATAGTAACCAGACTCTGCTTACGGTATCCAACGCTCTGATTAATGCACGAGGTGCTCACTATTTGGCAGACGTACTACGAAAGAACGAGAATTTGAGTACAGTCAGACTGCTGAAGAATCGAATAGATGATGAAGGTGCTCGACACTTGGCTGATGCGTTCTGTACTGCCGGCGCGAATCTAAAGACGTTACACATGCAAAAGAATGTAATTCGCAATAAATACGGTATTCAGTATTTGTCGGAGGCTCTGCGATTCAATACATGTCTGACTACGGTGAACCTGAGGGAAAATCAGATAAATGATGATGGTTCTCGATATTTGGCGAATGCATTATGCACAAGCCCTACCAATCTAAGTGATATTCATGTAGGAGAGAATAACATAGGTGATAAAGGTGTTGAGTATCTGTCGAAAGCCTTCGGAGTAAGTTCGTGTCTGACTACGGTGAATTTAAGGAAAAACGAAATAACCGATGAAGGTGCTCGACATTTGGCGAATGCGCTGCGCTTAACGACGAGTATAACGACGATTCATTTGGCCGAAAACGGAGTAGGTAATAAGGGTGCTGAGTATCTGGATGACGCAGGGCGAGCTTCAAGAAATGTGACTACTATCAACTTACAAAAGAATAAATTGACTGATGAAGGTGCTTCCGCTTTCGCCAACGCAATGGGTAAAACCAGCATCATTGTGAAAAAGGTTGGGTCACAAGAAAAACAATCAAATGGCCAACGTACTGGCTTTGTCTACGAGCGACGGCAGGGAGTTCAGTCCCATAAGAGGCGCCAGAACAGTGATCACAGCTGTATCGAGGGACATGGCAGGCATGAAACCCTAGCTGGTGATGACGATGACGAAATTAAAGAGGCAGTACAATTTAATGGACGTCGGACTATACTTAAGTTATGCAAGACTCGGATCAGAAAACAAGGTGCTATACATTTGGCAAATACGCTACGGAAGAACACCAAATTGACAATGATTACTGTACGGAAGAATATAATAACAGATGAAGGTGCTCAGTATTTGGCTGATTCATTGTGCGCGACCAGTGCAAAATTGTCCAAGATACTTTTGGCGGAGAATGAGATAAGCGATATAGGCATTCAATATTTGTGTGAGGTTCTACGGAAGAATCAGTGTTTGACGACGCTCAACTTAAGGAAGAACGGAATAAGCAGTAATGGAGCTCGGTGTTTGGCTGATGCGCTGTGCGCTGGTTCTCCGAATCTAACTTCGATTAATTTGGGAAAGAATGCAATTGGTGATAAGGGGGTCCAAAGTTTTGCTGAGGTTCTGCGAAAGCATACTTGTCTGATTACAGTAAATTTACGAAAGAATGAAATAAGCGATGAAGGAGCTCGGTATTTGTCGGATGCTTTACGCGGAAGAACTACAAATATTAAGAAGATTCATTTGTCGGAGAATGGGATAGGCGATCAAGGTGCTGAGCATCTCGCCGCAATATTTGGGAACGTCACTAAAATATCCTTAGCAAAAAATCAGCTGAGTGACGACGGGATCCGCATTTTCGACGAGTCACGACGAAAGGCTCTTCGCCTTAAGTTGCTCGGTGATCACGAGCCAATTGACGCAGATAGGGGTCAACAAAATCGAACTTATAATGATGCCAAACAGACTACAGAGTTACTGCAATTCAATAGCAGTCGGACCACACTTACGTTATGCAATGCTCAAATCAGAGAAGAAGATGCTATACATCTGGCAGATGCAGTGCGAGAAAACATCAATTTGACTAGTATAAATTTAAGCAAGAATAAAATAACAGATGATGGTGCTCGATGCTTGTCTGATGCAATAAGCATGTCCAGTACAAAGCTGTCTATGATACACTTGACCGAGAATGACATAAGCGACACCGGTGTTCAGTACTTGTCCCAGGGTCTGCTAAAGAATCCGTGTCTGACAACGATGAACTTGAGGAAGAATGGAATAAGCGATGAAGGTTTTCGGTATTTAGCTGATGCGTTGTACACTAGTAGCCCAAGTCTAACGTCAATTCATTTGGGAGAGAATGCAATTAGTGATGAAGGAGTTGAGAAGTTGGTTGCGGCTCTGGGAACGAATGCTTGTCTAACTACATTGAATTTAAAGAAGAATCAAATAACTGACAAAGGCGCTCGACATTTGGCGAGTTTGCTCTGCACAAGCACAAGTATAAGTGAAATTCATTTGTCACAGAACCGAGTTGGTGATATGGGAGCCGAATATCTGGCCGACGTAGTTGCAAAGACTTGGAGTGTAGCTATACTGAATCTAAGGAGGAACCAAATCACAAATGAAGGGGCATTTTCGTTCGCTCGAGCATTTAAATCGAATAAGAATGCCACTAAGGTTGACTTAGCAAGAAATCAGTTGAGTGATGAGGGGACTCGGGTTTTGAATGAGGCGCGAGGTGAAGCTCAAGCAAATCAATTGTCCCAGCACAAGAACTACATACCTAACCGGGGTGACTTTAGTAATATTCCCTTAGCTGATGGTGATATCAAAAGCATAGCAGAGTCACTACGGGCCAACAGAGTTCGGAGTAGGCTTACCTTATTCAACACTGCTATCAGTACAGAAGGTACTAAATGCCTGGCAGGTGCACTGCGAGTAAACACAAGCTTGGATACGTTTTCTTTAGGACAAAACCGAATTGGTGATTATGGTGCAACTTGTTTGGCAGAGGCACTACGAGAGAATACAACTTTAACTGTGCTGGATCTAAAAAGCAACCAAATAGGTGATCCAGGTGTACAATGTTTAGCAGATGCATTGAGAAAAAATAGGAGCGTGACTACGATTGACTTATCAATCAATGCAATAACTAATGATGGGGCAGAATATTTGGCTGATGCTCTATCGGAAAATACTTCTCTAAAGGTCCTTGTTCTAAACCATAATTCCATAGATGATCGGCTTGTTAAGAAGAAGCTATATGGACTGCATGAGGTAAGGAACCGTTCTTTTGTAATGGCGCTCGTTTACATATTACGTCAATCTTTATTGCAGAACTACCCAGAAAGATCTCAAAAGATAGCGACGAAGCTCCCGCGACGACAACGTCGAAGAGATGCCAATAGAAGCCACGAAATACAAGAAAATGAAGTAGAGGCCACACAGCAGAACGAGCAAAGGAACCTGACAACGATTCAGCGCATCCAAGGAAACGATCCCAGGTTTACTAAAGCCAGGTTAGTCAGTCTCAACCTTCAAGACCACGATATAAAACAGATGGCAGCGTTACTACAAGTGAACACCCGACTGACATCACTTTATCTACAAAACAATCAAATGAGTGACCAGAGTGTACTCGTTTTGGCGGACGCATTAGGAATTAATGATAGCCTTCATACGGTTGACTTATTTAACTGCGGAGTCGATGTTGACGGTGCTCGGTATCTAGCAGAAATGCTAAGAATAAACACAAGCCTGAGCATCTTAGATTTAGCGGATAACAGAGTTGGAGATGAAGGTACTCGTTGTGTTGCAAATGGTCTGCAAGACAATACAATTCTCACCGTACTTGGTTTGAAAAGCAACGAAGTAAGCAGTGAGGGTGGCCGACATTTGGCAATGGCGCTGCAAAAAGGCACTAGTCTGAAAGCACTTGATTTAGCGAAGA
Organism: Halocafeteria seosinensis; assembly: GCA_001687465.1. Lineage (NCBI taxonomy): Eukaryota > Bigyra > Bicosoecida > Halocafeteria > Halocafeteria seosinensis. Next base: position 69,671 of record LVLI01000095.1, on the reverse strand, counting down.
ATCAACTAGGAGATCAAGGTGCTGGTTATTTGGCAAATGCCCTGGGACCGAATACAAGACTAACTAGCATTGACTTAAGAAGCAACGGAATACATGATGGAGGCGCTAAGAGCATTGCAGATATGCTATGGGTAAACACAAGTCTGACTACAATTGATCTGAGTAGTAATCACATTGGAAATCCTGGTTCGAAATCTTTAGCTGATGCATTACAAACAAATGAGAGTCTGGTTTCTATCGATCTAGGCCAGAATCAGATAAGCGCTCACGGTGTTTTGAGTTTGACAGGCGCCTTAAAGGTAAACGCTGACCTGAGAATGATTGATGTGAGTAGTAATCACATAGGGAAATCAGGAGCTAAACATTTATCTGATGCCATCCGATGGAATGAGAGTTTGACTTTGATCGATTTAGGCAACAATCAAATAGGTAATGAAGGCGTTCAAGTTTTGGCAAAGGCACTAGAAGTGAACAGGAGTATAAAAGAGATTGATTTAGACTTGAATAACATTGGTGAAGTGGGGGCTCAGTATATTGCAGACGCTTGGCGGGTAAACCCCGTTCTAAGTTCAATAGAGTTAGGGCAGAACCAAATAGGTGATAACGGTCTACAGCTGTTGGCTGAAGCACTAAGAGTAAATGAAAGTTTAGCCACGATCAATTTAGAAGAAAATGGAATAAGCGATAAAGGGGCTAAATGTTTGGCGGATGCACTACGAGTGAACGCAACTTTGCGTACGATCAACTTGGGAAGCAACACAATAAAAGATGAGGGTGCTCAGGGTTTGATCAACGCACTCCAGATTAACATGACTTTGACTGCTATTGATTTTTCAGATAATCAGCTCAGTGATTACGGTCGGAGAGGTTTGAGGAAGGTTCTGCAGCAGGCTAAGAAACTTAAGCGTGTTCAGGACAATGACAGCAGTTATACACGCGCAAGCTTTGAAAATATAAACGACGATCATATTAAAATAATAGCCAAAGCACTCCGAGACAATACTGCACTTGCTGAACTGGACTTAGCCAATAATAAAATAACTGCTCAAGGCGTGCAATTTCTGGCAGACGCTTTGCGAGAGAATACTACTCTGACTACACTGGATTTAGGAAAAAATGCAGTACTTGATGAAGGTGTGCATTGTTTAGTGGATGTGTTACGGGCTGCAAGTACGAATCTCACTGCACTATACCTGGAAGAAAATGGAATAACTGACGACGGTGCTCAGTTCTTGGCGTCTGCGCTGCGGGAGAATGCAAGTTTAGCTACTATCAATTTGAGAAAGAATCAAATAACTGATGAAGGTGTATTCTATTTCGTAGACTCATTAAGTGTGAATAGGAGTGTGACAAATATTGATGTAAAAAAGAATGGAGTAAGCCAAACAAGTTCTCAAGCTTTGGCAAAGGCACTGAGGCCAGCCAAAGAGATTCAGCGGCTTCTGCAAAATGACCAGGGGTATACCCAAGCAGACTTTAACGGAGCCGATATAAAGGACGAAGACTCCCGAAAGATATCAGAGGCACTAAAAATGAATAGCAGCTGTGTAGAGATTGACTTATCCAACAATAATATAGGGACTGAGGGTACTCTTTATTTGGCGCAGGCTCTGCAAGAGAATTCAACTCTGACAACCGTTGGTCTGGGGAAGAACCGAATTCACGATGAAGGTGCTAAGAAATTGGCAGATGCGCTACGCTGTGTGACTACAAATCTAGCTACGGCTCGTTTGGCAGACAATGGAAGTAGTGACGACGGTGCTGAATGCTTGGCAACGGCCCTCCGATATAATACGAGTCTCGCTACATTTGACTTGAGAACAAACCAAATCAGTAGTAGGGGTGCTCGACACTTGGCTTGCTCGCTAAGTGCGTCCACGAGCCTAATAAGGATCAATTTAGCTGAGAATGACATAGGCGATAAAGGTACCGAATGTTTGGCAGACGCGCTGCGGGAGAACACTGGTCTTGCTACGATTAATTTAAGAAAGAACGGTATAACACATGAAGGCGCTCGACATTTATCAAATACACTACGCGTTAATACTAGCCTGAAGAGGGTTAATTTGGCAGAGAATAATATTAGTGACGAAGGAATTCGGCAGGTGGCGAACGCTTTGCAAAAAAATCGGACTCCAACTTCAATCGATTTACGAAGCAATCAAATAACGGATGAGGGTGCGCTGCATTTGGCATCTGCACTATTGGTGAACTTTAGTCTAACTACGATTGACTTAGCAGAGAACAGAATAAGTGACAAAGGAGCCAAGTATCTGGCTGACGCTCTACGGGAGAACAGAAGTGTGACTACAATTAATTTGAGAACGAACCAAATAACGGATGCAGGTGCTTTCTATTTTGCAGAGGCGTTAGTTGACAACACGGTTGTGAGTACGATTAATCTAGACGACAATCGCCTAAGTGATCAAGGCTTTCAAACCCTGGTCGATGCGCTACGGGAAGCTAAACTAATCCAACGTCTTGAGGACAACGATAGCAGTTGTACAGAAGCGGATTTTAGTTATGGTAACTTACTGTACGAAGATGTCCAAGATATAACAGAGGCACTGCGGAAAAATACAAGTGTGAAAACGATTGATTTGTCCAGAAATGGACTCAGCGCCCGAGCTATCCAATGCCTAGCATCTGCACTTCGAGTAAACACTAGTCTGACTACGATTAAGTTAAGTAACAATGACCTACGGAATCAAGGCGCCAAGACTTTGGCAGAGGCACTTCGAGTGAATGCAAGTGTGAATAGGATAGATTTGAACAGGAATCACATCGGTGATCCAGGTACTCGATCTTTGGCCAGTGCAATGCGAGAGAGTAAGGGGTTAAAAGTGCTTAATTTAGACATTAATAGAGTAACTGCGCAGGGAGCTGACTATTGTGCGCATATCTTGCGAAGAGACAGGCGGGCTACCATCTTTTTAGCGAACAATCGAACGGGTGGTCATCACTCTGTTATAATTAAGCAGGGTGAGCTGTTATGGCAAAGACAGGTAAGAAATATTTTTTTTTCTCTGTATTGGATCTTTTTATGGAATCGCACTCGAACTTGCTACATGTCTTTATGAGCTAGTCGTATGCAGAATGATCTAGCATCACGAGCGCAACGAGAAGCCAAGAAGGCTCAACGGAGTCGCCAGCGGAGGCCAGCGCGCGTTGGACGCCAACGGAAGTACGGCAATGTAGGACCAAATACTCGTTTGCAGGAGAAGTCAGGTGGAGTACAACCAAATGCGAAGCCAGTCGTAAAGCGACGTGGACCGTGTCAACGAGTACTGGATAAAGTCGTTGGTCACAGAGCTAACTACAAAGCCCCGACCAAGATTCCGAGGACTCGATACCGGAAAGCACAGGTTAAAAATCAACGTAAATAACGTTTCTAAGAAACCCATGAGAAACATAAAACAAACCGTGTGGGTTTAGAATGGTTCAACCTGCTGCTGCTGTTTGCATGAGAGATCAGTATTATCCAGACATTTAGCTGGACCTAGAAAGCTGCTCTATACACTGGAGGAGGCGATCGACAGATTGTCTATTATAAGAGCCCCCGCCTATTTGGTCCGTCGGGATCCTGGGACTTCACGGCGAATTTCTTAGCTCACGGTTCCATCATCTCTTTGAATATGTCGTCGTTAAGCAATGGCGTCTTCTCACCAGGTAAACAGTTTGGGCCGAATGACAAATGGAATGACTTGCCTGCCCAGAAAACAGTGACCAGTGAGTGACGTCCTTTTGAACGCCTTGGTTGTTTGGTCTATCTTAAGTCTCCGTATATATTTAGCCCACATGGAGCAAGTTGAACATGCTTCGTTTTCGGTTTTCCATATCCAAAGTTGTGCCAAGGGGTTTGGGGATTCAGAATTCCGAAATTCCCGGATGAAACTGACCATGCCCCTTACTGTACATGTATGGGCAGAGCCATCTGTTAAAATTGGAATTGTACATGTACCTACTGTACGTGATTGTGTGGTTGTGCATGCGGATGCGTGTTTATGACAATAAATATGTCTTCACCTCAATTTCTGTTTTGACACTTTCCGCATATGATATTTAGACTACATACACATGTATCGTACCATTGTAGGTTTCCATCCGCTGTACAGTAAAGTTTAGCGTCGCAAACCAACGGCCACGGCAGCCGGCGGGAGCAGCCTAGAGCCAACAAAGTGAAGTTTAGTGAGGATCTTTTCTCAAGAATGGTGTATACTCTCACTACGCGTCCCTCTTCCAGGTCCTGCGCTCTTTTCTTGGTACCCGGGAGACACAGGCTTCCTTGCCAAGCACTGAGTCTGAGAGTCATTTCATTGCACAGGTGCCTTAATTGTCCACTTTGGGAACTTCCGCCCCTCTATGAACGCAGAACCGGCATGCATCCTTGCTCCAGAGCGAGGGTGGCTTCTGTATGATAGTACATGGGGTTGTACAATGCATTCCCAGTCCACCCATCTTCACAAACGTTGACACCAGTCTGCGGATTGTGATGGTGTATGTTTCGGTTTTGTCTCTCATCTCTTTTGAGAGGTTGCGTACTTGTATGCGTTTGTTCGATCGTAATGCCATCGTTTCTGGGAACAATCGTAGTCTTGCAATTATGAGCGGCGCGCTCGTACGAACCCGCTTTTTAGGCACACTATTGGAATGGGGATGTGCGAGGCAAAATCACAGCAGAAGCAGTATTGCATTACCATTTGAACGGACAATTTGTGCCTCTCGGGCCTCGACGCAGCGGCATTTCCGGAAGTCTGCCCTTCGGATGTTCAGCAGCGAGGCACTTGGGATTGCTGAAGCGAAACACGATGGGATCGGAGGAACTGAAGTGGCTTTCACGAACGGCCGACGCGTTTTGTTCCATGATATATGGTTGAGGTAAGTGTCACCGGAAGGTAGAATCGGCCATAGAACGACTCTCTTTGTCCCTGGAGTACCCGCACGCACTGCACACAGGGACAACTCTGAATGGGACCCACAGACATACCAACGCATAGTCGATACGCACGAAATTCCCGAAGATATACATCCGACGGAGATATCCTACACGGGCCAAAGCGTAACGATTAGTTGGAATGATAGCGCGAAGACTACATTTTCTGCTAGCTTCCTTTGGAACTGGGCATACTGTGATGAGCACAGCCTCGCGGGTTTGTATGACAACGAAGCCCCATACAGCATTCAATACGGTGCTCACAATAACACTGCCAATGGAAATTCTATCAAAGATTTTGGACTTATTGGTGGCGGTTATTCCAACTGGTGGGCGTTCCAAAACAAGGAGGAGTATAAACCAACCCATCCACTGCACTGGGATACAGATAAACTAGCCGAGTGCAGTTCCTATTCTGGAGCGTTTCCAAACAGTTTAGGATACTCCTATTGGAGTTCCCATCTCTCTTTGGAGCCCAAGCTTCCTTCAGTTAAATACAGCGACGTTGTTCGTACAGATGAGGGCTTGCATGACTGGTTAGATGCCCTCGCACAGTATGGATTCTGTTGCGTTGAACAAGTGCCTGCAACAATGGAAGCGACGGAAAAAGTGTGCAGGTAAGCAACATGCTTCATTCCCGCTTGGTTTACGCTGTCAAGACGTGACAGCCTATATTGTATTGTTTCTCAGAAGGATATCATTTCCTCGGCCAACGTTGTATAGTCCAGGAATGTGGAGAACGGAAGTTCTGCCAGACCCCAACGATACTGCGTATTCAGCACGAGCTCTGGCGGCTCATACGGATAATACTTATTTGGAAGATACTCCAGGTCTACAAGCATTCCATTGCCTTAAAGCAGACCCTGATGGAGGAGGAAAGACTTTGCTTGTAGACGGGTTCCAGGTGGCGGCAACGCTCAGAGAGTGTTACCCTGATACGTTTGAGTATTTTGCCTCGCGCCCTATTCCTTTTCATTTTAAAGACCCTGGCTATTCTTTGCTTCAATGGAAACGTGTATGTATACATACTTTTCAATAGGAGCTGCTGATAGCTTACAAGGAATGTTTTGAGGGGTACAGATAATCCAAACGGACGATAACGGAGAAGTAATCGACTTTGCATTTAATAATGATGATCGTTCCCCTATCATTCCTTTTCCGGGTATGTTTTGAACCAAAGCAACACTTTCTCCCGCAAGGTTCTATAGTCGTTTCGGTACGCAGGCGAGGATGCTTCCCGAGTATTGGAGTTCTACACCCATCTCAAACATCTTTTGAGCGTGATTCGCTCAGGGAAAAACACTCTTTGGTTTCCACTGTTGCCTGGTAAGTGTGTCAACTGTTTGAATAAGCAGTACCTGCCTCCTGTGTGCACGCCTGCTTCTCTTGGTGACTCAGGAACGTTGTTAATGTTCAACAACCGTCGAATCCTTCACGGTCGTAGCGCGTTTAGTACCACAAGTGGTCGTATACTTGCTGGATGCTATTTGAACAAAGAAGAATGGGAGTCAAAACTCAAAGTGCTCCGGAGTCGCTGCTTCTGACCGCTCTTCGTTGGTACAACATTACTCTAAACAACTTGTGCAACACAAGCACACAGAACGAGTGATACGCACCCACTTCCCTTGTTGTCGAATAATGACACATCTGCATGTTTCTGCTTTGAACCGCTATGCTTTATCTGGTTCTGCTGGTTTATGGCCAAGCTCCGCAGAAGTAGAACAAGTGTAACGTCCTCCATGTTTCTCTCTGCTGCTGCTTGCTGCTGCAGGACAGAAACTCGTTTATCCCCAATGATGGGCACCCTGCCCGCGAAGGATGAATTCCCTCCCCTCTATAGCAAAGGTTGGTTGGACCGAGCTGAGCGGCGAGCATCCCGGCAAAATTGCCGCCCGCCGCGTGAGGGACCGGCCTTGGCCTTGAATATGAGGGTCCTAGGACCCAGGGAGCAGAGCAGCCAGCAGGCGAAATAGGACAGCACAGGATGGGAATTGTGGCATTGATTGTCTTGGACTACATGGTGCTTAGTGTCCTTTTATCTGCCTTCAAACGGGATCATACAGCTATATATCGGTATATATATACCGTTACTATAGTATACAGAGCAGGGCAATGGACAACAGTCCCTCAGCCCCCGCCGCGGCGGAGTGGCGTCCATTGCAGGATGCTGCCACAGGCGACTATTTCTGGTACAATACAGTCACAGGTGAATGCTCCTGGGAGGTCCCCGAGGGCGTGGACCCCGAGGCGGTGAAGCATGCTGAATGGCCGTGGGAGCAGTATTTCGATGAGAATAGCCAGAGACCCTTTTGGCACAATCCACTCACCAATGTATCGACGTGGAAGAACCCTGAATGGGTCAAAGCCATCGATGATACACAGGGGATACCCTACTGGTACAATATACGGACTAATGTGAGCACCTGGGAGCACCCGAGCGACTATATCTCGAGCGCATCCGAGAGTGGAAGTGTTGCGGAAGGGGAAGGACATGACACAGACCAATTTTATGACGATGACAGCACTCCGACAGCGCATTCGAGTGACACTTATCAAGATCTACAGTATGCGCCAGGAACTCGAAGAAAGGACAGCCGTAGCCGTAGCACCAGTGGAGCTGGAAGTTACCAACAACAACGAACGGAGCATTCCTCTCCGCTACAAACACACTCAAGAACGTATGGGACCGCCTCGCCGACTGACATGCAGCAGCAAAGTGATGTCATCTCCACCCCATCGAATCAATCGCAATTTGCTCAGCAAGGTGCCAAGACATCCTCTCCACAGCGAAAGAAAATCATCGTCAATCCCAGAACTGCCGCCGTTACCAAGAAGAAAGTCGGACAAATGGTTCGAATCAATTCCTCGATATGCTCGGATGATCTTTCAGGAGGTGAAGACGAAGAGGAACTCTCAAAAGAACAGACAACAACCCCCAGAACTGAGGAAGCTGCAACGAGAAACGGAGGCAGGAAGTCAAACTCTCCGGAGAGCAGTGGTGTCCCCAATACTGCGTCGTCAGCCTACGAACAAGCGGAGGCTTACCTCGACCGACAAACAGGATTTTCTATAATACGAGACGAAAAACTGAAAAGCAAGAGTATTGTTCAATGCTTCAGATCTCCTAAACTACCGCAGAATTTCCGGATGTTTTGGGATGCTTCTCCCCAGGAACATTCTCTGGTGATGCAGTGTGTTACCATGGTAAATGTCTCTCCGGGGTCGGAGATCACCTATCCAGTACGCGCTTCTTGAAAATTATAGCCGTATTGATTCCCATGACTCACATGCCGTTTCGCTTGTCCTACTTGTCCATGCAGGGAAACCTCATTGAATCCGTTATCCTTCCTGTCGAGGGTACCATTGCTATCGAGGATGCAAACAAGTCCTCCTATGATCTTTCGGTACGCTTACTTAGCTTCCTCTCCATTGTTACTGATATTTTGTATATCCACGGACTATCTTTTTACAGTTCGGTGAAATTATTCACGACGAAGCTCTTATATCACACGAATACTTCAAAAGCCAAATTCGGGCGACAGCAAAAACAAGTAAGAAAAAATTTGCAATTTTGAAGAATGGATCTTAACTATCGTTATTGTTCCTTGGCTGTGTTTCCAGGAAGCCAAGTGCTATTTTTGAGTATCAACAGCGTTAAACATACCTTTGGCGATAAATGGTTACTCCTCAGGAGGAAGTTTCTCTTGGAGTGTTCACATTCCCTCACTATGTTGTTCCTCCGAAGCGTGAATTTTTTCCAACGTCTTCACGAAGACAAGCTGAAGAGTATCGCAAACACGTTCCGCGTCGTCACGCGATATTCAAGGGAGAGCTTGCTGATCGAGGATACGCCCGGCGATGCATTTTTCATTCTTGTTCATGGAGAAGTACGTTTCACAGAGCATGGTAGGAAGTTGAAGACAGGTGAGTACAGCGTCTGGTCACAAATCGATGTGCGTGATGGCTTTATTTGTAGTTGCATTGCTGCAGGAAGATCGGGCGAGTATTTTGGGGAAATATCTTTGTTCAAAGAAGTACCTGTGTCCGCGTCTGTCTCGGCTACACAAGAATGCTTACTACTTGTGCAACACCGTCGACACTTTAGTGCTCTATTGAACGGTACCCCAGGCTTAAGGGCATCCTTACAAGACTATATAGCATCTCATGCTGCAAGTAGCATTCGCGGTCTTCAAGTAGAGGTACTAGCAAACCTTTCTGAAGACGTTCTTTCGGATCTATCAAAGTACGGCCGCTTTGCGCAACATGCATCCAACTCTGTACTTGTGCGAAGCGGTACATACGACGGCAACTGCTACGTTATTACCCAAGGAACGATCAAAATGACCCAAACTGGTCCTTCCGGAAAACTTGTAACCAAGAAGTACGCAAGTGGTGATTGCATAAACTATGAAGTTCTTGCAAGTAGTAAACCGCGTGCGGTAGGATTCGACCTAGAAACGACCATGAGCGGAGCAACTACCATCGCATTCAGAAGACAAGATATCAAAGAGGTGTTTGCGCAAAAAGAAGAGTTATTGCATGTATTTGAGCTGACCATATTGGGAGAAGATGCTCCTGTGTATAAGCTTGTCAAGCACCAGGACTTCCGTGATGCGTTCAAGAGCCACTCAAGCAAGACGACTGACACTATTGACTTGCTGTATCGCTTTGGAACTGAGCTTGAGACGCTGCTTGAATGTTTTTGGGATCGGATAGCTTCCAAGAACACATTATCGCTGGTATCAGGCTCGTCTACGAAATTGCTTGAAAGCTTGACGTCAGCGCAGATGGATGATACATTGCGAAATGAGCTTCTTAACTTCAAAGAAAGCTATCTTTTTGCAGGCTCCAAACTTGCTCCGTTTGTGTCCGTCAAGACGATTTATGCTTTGACGAATGCTGTACAACACTTCCTCGAGGCTGGGAATGACATTGATGCGCGCCAACATGGTAATGAGACGAGGTTTAGAGCGAATGAGACATCACTTTCCTCCAGACTCTTCGAGGATCTTTTTGAGGAGTTTCTGCAGGGAACAGAACTTAATTTGGAAGTAGACGATTTCCGGCAATCTGCGATGTTTCGACGATTTCTGCGCAACAATACAAAACACCTTAACAAGTCATCTTCTCCTGAACCGATGAAGCAGAGACTGTGGTACTCCCCTCGATTTAACGTGTTAAAGCAGAACAGAGTTGGCAAATGGCAATCGCGAGAACTGTGTTTCAACATCAATTCGCGCGAATTACTAGTCTATAAGTCGGAGGTGCTTTCGTTTGCTAAGAATTTGTTAGACATCGAGTACATGCAACGAGTTGCCGAAATGGGCCACCGTGTATTGAGAGTGTGCTTCCGGAATCCTACCAACGAAAGAGTGGTGTCGCTGAAATTTGACACAGAGTCCGCGCGAGAGAACTTCTGTTTACTGGCACACCTGTTGCAATCAGACATGGTTTTCATGGACGACGTCTTTAAGGAAGACTTGGGAGGAGAAGCCGTTTCCTTCAAAGTACAGATTCATACTTACGGGATGGCGTCCGCACGGCGCGTCTTGACAATTGATCCGCAGCAGCAAGTATTGAAAAGGCAGAAAGACTTCAATGATGCAAAACAGGTTGAAGAGTACTCCCTCTCCAAGGGGAATGTAAGAATCGAAACCTCCTGTAACGAGTTAGAGCGCTTAAAGCTGTTTTTCAAGGATTCAGTTAAACCTGTAATACGCAACGCCAGCAGCACCTCTCCAACACACACAGCAGAGGAGGAAACGGAAAACATCGATGATCGTTTCTTTCTGGATATTGAGTTCCCCACGGCATCGCTGCGATCAACCTTTCGTGGTCTTTTACATGCAGTAATGAACAAGTTGGACTTTTCTTCCGTCCGAGCATATGGGATAGTAAATGCTGCTCCTCCACCAGATTCCCTTCGCATCTGGTGCGGCACGTTCAATTGTGGTGGCTCGAAACCTACTTACGACACACATGTACTTAGTGAATGGATTCCTCCGCAGGAATATGACCTGTACGCCGTTGCATTACAGGAATGCGATCACAAGGATGATTGGCTGAAGAGCATCAGAGGAGTTCTGCAAGCGTCATCGAGTCCGCGGAATGCTGAAGCAACGGAGGACTACGTCACTGTTGCTCAAATTACATTGTGGGGGATTCATTTATTCTTATACGCCAGAAACGTAGTCGCAAAGAATCTAGGGAACATAAGCGTTGACACTGTTGCTACAGGTGTTGCAAATGTACTTGGCAATAAAGGTGCTGTAGCCGTTGGATTCACATACCGAGACTCAACTTCTTTTGCATTTGTTTCGGCTCACCTCGCTGCTCGTCACGAACGGCTTGCTGAACGGAATCAAGATTATGCGACTATAATCCAGGCGCTAAACATTGGAGCACGCGGTTATCCGCGAAAGGGTCAGTCATGTTCCGTTGGCTATATACCGCTAATTCATTCTTATGACCACATTTTTTTCATGGGAGATTTGAACTATCGTGTTGACCTGGGCAAACCGGGTACTCCTGGAGAGTTCGAAAAGGTGAAGAAATGGGCAGAGTCCAAACACTACGGTCCTCTCGTAAAATCGGACCAACTTCGCCAGCAAATGCGTCTAGGATATTTTTCCGGATTTTCTGAGCCTGAAATCCAGTTTCCGCCAACCTACCGCTTGGAGCGTGGAAAAGGCGTGTCGTTTCAGAATAAGAAGAACCAAAATGCGTCATACACAGACCGAGTACTGTACCGATCCTCCCCCTCGTCAACCAGGAAGGTGAGAAATACTGAGTATCGAGCGTCAAAAGAGGTCAATTTGAGCGACCACAGGCCGGTACTTGCGTCCTTCGAAGTTGAGTGTGAACGTCCTTTCTATTATGTGCCTAGGACGACAAAGTTGAGAAATCGAGGCTCAATAACTGTGACGTTACAGCACGCACTGCTGGTAGATAAAGTATTGAGTTCCGAGCAACTTTGGGCGTCGTTAGTTGGATTGGGTTCTAATGTTGCTCGGGCGGACTCAGGAAGTTCCACCATGCGCTCGCTCGTTCCTGCCGGCGAATCAGTGCAACTAGTTTTCACAGCGCCGTACTTACCGACTATCGAATCCTCTCAGCCTCGTAATTATAACACATACCCAGACGCGTCTCGACGCCTAGTAAAGTGGTTTGAAGAGGACCTACCTGATCTTCAGCCGATTGCTCTAGATCCGGATTGGTTGGGCCAGCAAGACCTACTAGTCACCCTACAGTCGAGGCGAGGGCAAGTTTTAGGATATGGTGAAATTCCACTTCTTTCCTCCTTCTTGTTCTTGGTGGCGCCACCTCCCCCTTCTACTGAGATTACTCTCTCGGTCATTCTTGCTCATCCGTTCTTATTGAACGCGTTCCGTGTCCATCTGGAGCATGAGCATGCCTTAGAAAACCTGCAATTTTATCAAGCAATTGAGCATTACAAGAGGGAAGCAATCCTAGCGGCGAGCAAGGGGAACCTCGGTTGGATGATCAGCATGATGGAGGATATATTGCAAACATATGTTTTGAAGGATTCTCCCTGTATGGTGAATTTGTCTTCCACTGTATACCGGAAACTGATGGAGGATGTCGAGACTCTTCGCGCAGAATCACCTTTGGACGACAACGCCAACGTCCCTGACTCGTGCTCAGGGTACATCCAGATGTTCAATGACTCACAAAGTGAGATCTTCTTACTTCTGCAACGAGACAATTTTCCGCGCTTTCTGAAGGCGTTTCGCAAAGGAGAGGAAGAACGAGAAGCTAATGGTGGTGGAGCCCCGTTTGCATGCCGTTTTGCTTCCGACGGCGTTTCTGTTGGAGCACTCTTGGGGCAGGTCCGAATGGACTCTTTTGACATACTATGGGATCGCGAAGAACGTCTAAGAGCGTTACAGAGACTTATCGAACGAAAACATGAGCCTTACGCTGGACGAGTGGAGGCATCTAGTGACTCTGGAGATGATACTCTTGGTACAACACTACGACAAGAGAATAGTGAACTGCTCACCGGCGAAGACCTCGAAATGATGTCTGATGAAGATGACAAGGTAATGGCCGAACTGATGAATGGCGAGCGGTGACTCCGAAATAGATTCACGTGAGCCTACTAACTTGTACCAGTGAGATAGCACACAGCAGCTCCCTCGACATACGAAGTAGCTGACAAATTGTGTATTAAGCCAGAATTTTTGCCAAACAATCGAGAACACACGAATCTAAATCACACTCTTCCGTACGTTGTATTACAATTATAAATTGTAGCTGTAATATGCACAACGTTGTAGCACATTTCCGGATGAATCAGTGTAGTATATTCAGTATCCGACCTCAACTCGTTGTCGGCTCTGGCCGTAAACCGTGAAACCCTGTACCTTTCCTGTGGCCATTATCCCTGTGGCATGGCAAAAGTTCTTGTCCACCCGATTGGAACTTCCCACCTCCGAATTTCGTCCGAAACCTCAAGTCCAACAATTGTTTGTCGTGTCGATGGTATCTTAGCATCCAGGATGCATCCATCATGGTTCATGCCACACAGTTCATACATAAACACAGAGGTTGTTCTGTACTAACATACATAAACGACGTCGACTACGAATCTATCCTACTTGCGAATACAATAGTTAAGTGTGCTTGTACAATCCACCAAAGTCCCAGGATGCAGAACTTCAAGCAGAAGCTATCTTCATTTGGCACCATTGCCAAGTCAGGAGAGTCCTCTGGCGCCGCTGCAGGTGGCCATGGTACCTCTGACGAAGGTGAAGAAGCTGTACGTACCTCGTTTGTTCCCTTAGAAACGCCCAAAAGAGTGCTTTGAGTGGGTTCAAGTTGAACGAGTGGTGCTCTTTTTGGGGTGGTTTTTCATTCTATTGAGCTTAATGACGCCTTTTTCTCATTCGCAGAAAGGAGAAAGTTTCGGTACTCGATTCAGTAATGTGACGCGCCGATTGGGCCAGCAGGTCCGGAGTAAATTTGGCAACAATGAGTACGCCACGGATGATTCCGAGTATGAAGAGCGCAAACGGCGGATTGTGGCACTGCGCAAACACTATGCGGATATGGAGAAGAAGTTCCGTAAATATCTGGATGCCATTCGGTGTACGTAATTGTCACGCTATCAGAGAAAGAAAGAGAATAGATGAGTGAATGGACGCATACATCGTAATTGCAGCACTTTGCTTCGCCAGTTCTCAGATCGGTGAGATGGTGGAAAGCCATTATGATGACAACGACTGTCCCGAAGATCTAAAGAAATCAGCCGATGTTCTCAAGGACAACATGAAAGGTCTCGATGATGAAATTCGCCGGCTCTTTGATGAGCAATACGTCGCCAAAATCCTGGATCCATTGCAGAACATTAATCGACATCTGGAAGAGCAGAGCAAGCAGATGCAACATCGCGAATACCTGAAACTTGACTACGATTCCTATGTTCGAGAAGTGGCTAAGTTGAAAGAAAAAGGAGGATCCAATAATCCCCACAAATTGGAGGAGAAAGAAGCCGCCAAGGAGAAAGCCAAGCAAACTCTAGACGAAGCCACCCAAAAACTGTACAACGATTTCGACCTCGTAGAAAGCAAACGCTTTTCAGTCATCACTCCACAATTAAACAAGGTATGCGTAATTTTTCTTTATCTCTGGAGTATGATTGTTTGTTCGTCACCAGGATTGCTTCGGGGCATACAGTTTTTGGAGCTCCAGAAACAACTATTCGGCTCGGGACTTGATGCCGTCAAAGAAGTGCCCCATTTCAACAAAGATGCCAAGCCTGTGCGTGTACGAAGTGCATCCGAAACTCGTAACGCCCACGAGGAAAGAGAAGCAAAGGCGCAAGCAGAAGCCCAAGAACGCCCCCAAGCGCCCGATGCACCAGATCGGGGCACCCAAGGCCAAGCGTCTAGTACTCCAAGCTCCGTCTACGTCCCGGCTCCATCGATTGAGACGGTACGTGTCAAGCATCCTTACAAGCCTCAAAATGCAGACGAACTTGAGTTGCTCGTTGGGGAAAAGCTCTACGTCACTAAGAAGCATGATGATGGTTGGTACGAGGGACACGATGAACGGGAAAAGAAGGGTGTATTTCCCGGCAATTTCGTTGAGCCACTGGAGTAATCCAACTAATGAACTTTTCGCTAACTTGTGGATGACAGCAATATATTTTTCTCTATTTCCACGGCATAGTTCATAGTAGCTTTTTCCAAACAACTACTCGTCCCCTGGACCGATGTTTCTCGTGCATAAGCAACTTCATCTGACTTGATATCGGAGTATTATGTTCCTGAGAACAACTTCATCCAGTCTAAATATTCCCGTGGTGTTGTCGATAAAGGCTCATGATCCGCACTATAAAGGCTTCAATATGAAAGATCTCCTTTTGTCCCAATCGAAGCTGGTGTTCATAATGGCTTGCCCAATGTGCAATTTCATGCTTCATGGTGTTGTTTACCTTAGGGTATAGCTCCTTACATAAATACTTGATGATCACATCCGCTGGTATACAATTCACAAGGAGCTCGTAAACTTTCTGGCGACAAGCCAGAACGCGATTTGGGCTTTGTTCAGCCACAATATCATTTCCTAGAAAAGCAATATATCGCTCCCAATCAGTCACCTGTACTTCTTGATCAGCAGTAAACGGGTACTGCTGCACCTTGCAAGTTTCCATCATAAGAATCGCTCTCCGGACATTCCGATCCGACTGGGCAGCAATCCTCGCTACTAGCTGGTTAGGGATTTCAAGTTTTTCGTCTTTTGCTACACTTTTCAGAATATTCATCAGTTCCTTCTGATTAGGAGCGGGAACCCGAACTCCTAGGCATCTGGATCGGATTGGTTCGACCACTTTTGAGGGGGATAAACAACATAAGATAAGCCGACACTGACGACTGTAGAGTTCCATTGTCCTCCTCAGTGCTGCTTGTGCTTGGTTTGTCAGTCTATCGACTTCTGATATGATAAGTACCTTATACTTCTGTTTACTGTCCAATGGTCGGAAGGCGGCAATTTCTTTGATGACTTCCTGAACCACATACGTGTCATAGATCCCAGCATCGGCGGCATTGAGTTCGATATGATAATTGCTCGCCATACTGATCACCTCAATTTTTCGTCCTGAAGGAGTCTGCATGTACACGCATACATAAAGTACAACGTCTAATATCCCCTCCCTCGTGCAACCCAACCTCCAAGAATTGCTCGTACCTTAATATTGCGATACTCTTGTTTCA
This sequence comes from Halocafeteria seosinensis, assembly GCA_001687465.1. Taxonomy (NCBI): domain Eukaryota; class Bigyra; order Bicosoecida; genus Halocafeteria; species Halocafeteria seosinensis. The sequence goes on along the minus strand of LVLI01000095.1, from coordinate 53,498 downwards.
TCTGTCACGCATACACATGCACGTATGTACATGAATGGTTTGAACAAGCACCATCATGTGTATATGCACCGGGACGGACTCACCTTATCGACGCCATTTCCGAATACCTGGCGTAATGTTGCCATGATACGAGTGCGTTTGCCCGCGCCATTCGGTCCATAAAAGAGCATGTGAGGCACCTCTCCACCTTCAGCCTGCAGTATGCACACGTGTAATAGCGTCAGAATACAGAAAAGTGCCTTGTATAGCTCACATACCATCAGTTTGAGCCTCTGGGAGAGGTCCTTGTGGTAATCCACCGAGTCCAAGGTCTTTGGGCGATACTTATCCACCCACAGCATTTTTATTGGCTCTCGTTGTTTTTTTTTATTTCACTCAGTTACTAGGAGTCCTTCCAAAACGACCTGGTCCATGGTTTATGGTAGTGGTCGAGAGGTTAGGGCCTTCCATTTGAATTGTGGCTTTGTTTGAATTGTTCAATAAACGCCACGCTTCAAGTCTAAGCCAACTTGGCAAAATACCCAAACTATCGACAGAAAAGAGAGAAAGTGATGCTAGTATTGTCCACGAATAGTAATTGGATTTATAGAGAGTTGCTGTGTCGTCTACGCAGAACGCCGCTTCTCACGGAACTTCGTGTAAGCCGCGGTGTCGGCTATCTTGGTATCTAAAGTACTCAACACAATAGACAATGCTTGAAACGCACTTAAAGGATGTCGATAATCCATGATGAATCTGTTACTATCAGCTCTTCCAAACTGTAAGACAACTTTGTCATCACCCTTTTGAGCCAGCTGGAAATTCTTGATACTACTCCTCTTGACACGATTTCGAAAGTTCAACACGTAAGAGCCCAGTTTTTCCTCCCAGTGAGGTTCTTTGTTATGCAATACCTCAAAGTTCGGCTCCCCTTCAGTTAGTATCCGATTAGCTATCGTTTCCTTCTCTTCTTGGGGACGAATCACTGTAGGATGGCCAAGATCCGAAACTTTCGGGAGGAAGACACTAAGCCTACCCGGGCCGGTATTGGAATACGAGAAGCGGACTAAACCTAGTTCCCTTCTTAGAGAGGTGGCAGAAACAGTGTCTTCAAAACTCAGCCCTTGATCGTAGATGGTATAATGTTCTCCCGTCTGTGGATCGTTTCCACCCATGAATACTCACACACTGCTAGCGATGCTATGTACTCTACGTACCCAGCTTCCTCGAACCTTGCCCAAATTCAACGGGTTATCGCGATTCCCAGGTTCTTTGTCGAGCGTAATAAGATAATTAGCAGTTTTATTCCTCTTGCGTTTCTGAACATAACATAACGGGTATGTACTTCAACCGCGGTATTTCCGATCCATGTCTGTACCTTACTTGAGCGCACATGAGGTACTGGTCATCCTTCTCCAAGTAGACATAATACGTCGGGTTTCCCACCAAATGCTTTTTCCTTATTATATAACACTGCATATTCACACAGAGCAAGAAGCTGCCCTGTCTGGGTGTCGATTGTTCACGTTCACACTTCTGAAACGACATACCATTGTAAAACGCCCCTTCTCCCCCGGCTGATGCACAAAACTGCGTACCGACTCAGCTTCCTCTTTCGCGCGCAAGCCGTGCGCTGCACCGCCGCCGACAATGCTCTCCGCCAGATACCCTGACGAGTGCCGTCCACTTCCACTGTGGTGTTGTACCCGGATCCCTTTGGCGAAGGTCTCTGCTCCCAAATTACTGCTGTCATCCTCGGAGCTCTCTTCCTCCATGTCGTCCCGGGGTGCTGTATAGCTGTGGGACTTCTCTCGGGAGCCTATGTTCGAGTTGACAGTACTGGACGAGGCGTGGGCGGCGGTGGCCGAGGCTCTCACGTGCTGCAACGCGCCAAATGAGTCCGCCGCGCCGGAATAGTAGGTGTATTTCGCTTGCGACGGGCTATTTTCTTTCGGTGCATCTTTACCCTCTTCTTTCTCCTCCTCCTCCAACTCGGCCATCATCGACTTGACGACATCGTTATCTGGTTGCATTATGGCTCCCCGTGCAACGCGCTGTCTCTTGCAAGGGTTTCAGAAGCCAAGAAACAAAAAAAAATCGCACCTGTAGACTATATATTCAAGCGACGAGTACACTCCAAAAGAAAAATGACGAATGAAAACCTCCCCACCCAGCAACCGCGTAAATTTTCCATATTTATGGTATCAAACATAATCGATAGTGACAAACTATTCACCCACAGTCTCTTGTGTTCTACAACCGTGCGACCGACCGCACGTGCGTCTGCTTGGCAGCCGCGTGCACTTGGATTCTTCCACGTACATATACATACACGGGGTTGTACCATATGGCAGTACAAAAAGAGGGTACCTTGACCTTTTCCCCGTGTAACTCCTTTTCTCTCAAGTAGTATGCTGCTCTTGAAGAGAAACACTATGCGGTAGACATGCTTGGAAGTTAAGGCTGGGAATGGAAGTTAAGGCTGGGAATTGGCGCGAGGACATCCCCCAGCTCCAGCTACTGAGTGCTGGGCCAGCTGATTTTTTGACCACCAGCAAATGCTGCTGGAGCACTGTACGGTTCATGGTCAACGCTTTCGTACGCGGATCCTTTTTTTGATGTGAAAAAGTGTAGCAGACGGGGAGCAATCACTGTACAACGTGGTAAAAGGAATACTATGGTACGTCATTTTGTTTTCTACAAAATCTTCGACTCCAATGGGATACTGAAAACTGAAAAGATGTCTACTCTTCTTCTTCCTCCTCCTCTTCCTGTTGCTTCAGAGGGTTCTCATGTTGCTCACCTTCGACATCCTTGGGGATGTATGCTCCCCCAGCATAATTTGCCATGTTTGTCACCTTTCCCTCTTTCATAGCACCAAGACTACTATGGACGACTCGGTTCTGAGCGGTGTTGCGACGCACAGCGTAGGCGCATCTGACACCAGAACTAAATTGGCTCTGAGCCTTGGAGGCTTCCTTTTTCGCTGCTTCGTCTTCACCCTCTTCTTCTTGCATTTCTTGCAGCTCCGCATCAAACTTGCTGTAATCTTCATCCGTCTTCTCCATCTGTACTTCAGACCGCGTTCAATGAAGTACACCACAAGAGCAGCATTCATTTTCCAGAAATACATACCAAGTCAAACAATAGATCAAGAATGGCTGGGGTTATCCAACGATATGACGCTCTCAGACCCCTCTCATCTAACCATTCTTCCAATTTCTCTCGTTTCATTGGCCGGAAAGCTATAGACCCTTCCTCACTGCACAGAGGATGTAAACCTACACTCAATAGCGGCAGTATCAACTCGAGACCCCGAAACTTACGATGGATCAAGGTCCTTTTGCAAATCGGCGATCATTCCAACCTCGTTATTAGTCTCCCACAAATCATCAAAGAACACATACCTGTTCCAGCGGAAATTAATTGCAGTAGTTGCCTTATTGAACACTAGCATGATCCTTGGTGTGACACACTTACCAAATCGCAGCACACGGGTGTTGATTTACCCAATTCATTTTGTTCATGATGTAGTCCAAGCCTTCTTTGTGACGGTCCGGAATTTGTTTCACCTTCTCACGCGCTTCAAAATTCCTGAAATACGCTTCTATCTCCTCTCTGGTTGCTGTGTCATTGTCGTACACGTGCAACCAAAAGGCTGAGCTGAGTGTGCTCTCTTCCTCCACACGCCACTTTATTAAACCGTGTCGGTAATCTTGGCTCTTTTTCTGCCATCGCTCAAGGCCTTCGGGCCAAATTTCGTTATTCGGTTCATTCTCAAATAGCTGTTGCAACGCTTCGCACTCATTGAAGCTGCATCGCAATGGATACTTAAATGTATATATGCTTGTGATTCACTGACTATGCAAACGAGGCATACATACTTGTCGTCGATACCAATGTCGTCCCTCCCAAGAGTAATCGAGTTGTGGATGGTATGCTCTTCGCCAGTAGACGGTGCTGTTGCCACACCATGCCCGTCCGTGAGGTTCAACCCAAACTTGAACCCAGCTTGCATCGGCAGATCGGAATTCATGCCGATAGACACGTTACCCTTGGAGTACGTCATAAACACATCCACTGTCGCATACTTTGTCCGGGTTTGCGTATTGCCTTCCGCGTCCTTATATTCTTCCGTTCCGTCGGGTACTTGGTGCTGTTCCCATCTCTCGAGGTGGTAGGTCAGTTCTGGACCTGGACCAAGATCAGGGGCACAGAGGCCTCGTAGCTTTTCGCGAACATTCCGTCTCCGTTGAATTTCTTCATCATCGTTTTGCTCAAGCAATTCTTTTGTTCGGTCTGCGCAATTAGGCTATGTCATTGCTTGCTCTTCACATCGAGAGAGAGCAATATGATTCACTTACCTTCCCAAATAAATGTGTAGTCATCGCTATCGTCGTATACCATAACCGCGTGAAACGGGTAGGCTACAATATACATCTTGCCGAAAAACGTCTTACTGTTTAGCTCTCCGTCATGAGTTTCCTGTAGCATTTATGTAGCTTAGAGAACGGTAATTATAAATATGTAAACATGAGAACTAGACTTACACCACCATAGTACACATCTACACCTTCGTACTCCTCCATGAGACGTTGTCTGGCTTCATTCATTTCTTCATTAGCTCCGTTTTTCCAATGCTGCAGTATACGATGCTTGCCAACATCCCTAGCTTTGCCTTGCATGTCGGTTAGCCGCTTGGCATAGATTTCACCTTCCTCCAGGAGCACAGCTTCCCAAAACGGATGCCATATCCGCCTTTTCAGTTCTGAGGAGATATCCCAGCGAGGAATGATCCGTTTAGCAGGGCCGACTACTTTTTTCACGCTGTCGCTGAATTGTAGTTGCCCTGTTATACCCTTCACAAACGAGCGGACGGCAGCGAAGCCCCAAAGAGTCGACAATAGCATAACAATAGCATTCACAGAGTTGGCCAACATGACAAGAGCGGAAAAAGCACTGGCACCTCCTAAACTTGCGAACAGAGCGAACAACACTGTGGCAAAACTCGTGAGTCGACCAGAAGCGTCTAGTACATCATCTGAGAATGAACAATTTAATTCTCAACAAAATGGACGATTCATAACGCCATAGCAAAATACCGTACCAGTAGGGTCCAGAAATGGGGTTGAGTAGAAGGACAGTCCTCCAAGAATTCCCAGGATAAGGGCGCTCACTACAGACTGGCCAACAGGGCTTTCATACCATAGGATGCCGGGCATCACCAGTAGGAATTTCGTTGCCATTACCCAAACCTTATAAAATGACCACTTCCGTTCAAATCCATCGTATCTGTTTACCAGGTACACCCATCGTGAAAGGCAAGCAAATACTGTAATGTGTCAATGTGAGAAGCCCGCTCGCTGAGAATACGTACAACGTCAAGTAGGGGCAGCTGAGCTGATTCGGGCTGTTCTTCAAATCATCCTGATACCTGCAATTCCCTGGGTAAGAAAGTTATCGGTAGAATACGAAGGCGCATGGTTAAGCTTACCGATCGTCAGTATACTCAACGAGCTCGCCTTCCTCATCGTAGCACTTGTCGGGGTCTTCACGGCTGCCGTACGGCTTGTTCTCACGAATGAGCCACACGCAGTATATCGGAAAGCCAATCGTAAACAGGATAATGATTACAATGGCTATGAGACGAACCGATGAGTAATTCTCTGTATCAACAATTCACCGACGTTACAGACGACTTTCCTAAGTTGGTTTTCGCAAAGAGTGTAATTATCCAGTAAATTGTCTTACCCCAATCGGCACAATCGCAGTCTGAAAAGCTGACGTCTTTCCCCTTTCCCTCGTTATTAATGATATCTGCATCAGTTGCTCCATCGTTCAAAGCAATCGTCAGGTTTCTGCATCCTAAAGTTGAATTGATGACTTCTTCAATTTCCAAGAAATCCTTTTCGACAAGTATCTGTACAAGCAAGAGACAGCAGGGTAAAGAGGTATTAACAGGCTGAATCGCAGATACCGACATACTCGAATCATGGTAGGGCCACATCGAACTGCTTGTGCCAAAGCTCTGGAAACGGGCAGATAGAGAGTTGTTGCAGCTAGCAAGCTGTACTTAATGAACATGACCCTCTTGCTCTCGTCTTCTTTTCGGTCATCCCATTTCACTACTTCGTGACCCTGGACTTAACGTAGCAAGGAAAGGAGTAGTGCAATTCTTAAAAGTTCTTTACTACCTTGCTTCCTCCTTACCTGCCGAATCTCATCTGGGTTCATTTTGCGCGTCATGAAGTAGAACGCTATCAAGACTCCGACCATTATCACGCCAAGAACCGCCAGGAGCACGATGATGTGGAATGGGTTGATACCATCATACACCATGTTCAGGTCAATCGAAATAAGCCCGAAAATGCGTCCAAACGTTTTCTTCGCCAATTCCAGACCTTCACTGGCAATCCCCGCAAAGAAAAGCGCCACATTCTGGGCAAAGTCTCGTATCACATCCAGTTTCAACAGATTCATGGCAGCTCCACCAAGACCTGCTGCCGCCGCAAAGGCGGCACCGATCGCCTGCCGACTTTGCTTGTAGACTTTGGGGGCCTGCATTTATCCGAAGACAGTAAGACATGAAATGCAAATGTTTTCGAGCCCAAATATAGTAGACTGTCCGGCCTCAACGGTGTCCAATGTGCCGGCAGACAACAGTGAAGTCGGTGCACTTACATCCACCTTCTCCAGGGCGGATTCCCCTGACGCCATGGAGGACTCAAAGAACTTCGACATGGTCCTCGTTTCGATTGATGGGGACCAATGTATGCGCTGGTGGCGCAAGCAATAGTATGAGAGGGCACTGCAACTTCCTCAGACCCGGACTTGACTTGCTTTACAAAGTGCACAAATTAGTCACTGCACCCCACGATAGACTCTCGTATGCCTTGAGTGGGGGAGAAACAGAAGCAAACGGTAGCTGTTTTCCCAATCCTGCTGAATGTGAGACTTGTCCAGGGAAGGACATTGCCCAACGGCGCGCCAATTCCAGCGGCTGAGAACACTGGACCAACACTCCCCGCGGGACCCCGCCGCGTACGGAGAATCCGTCGGAAGTCTGGAATTCCTCGTCACACTGTGTATTGCTTTCTGATATGCTATACATCGGAACATTAGCGTTAGAAGACACTCGTGTATCCTGTCTGTCATAATGGGATAGACGTTCCAGCTGAATGAAGCCTTCGATAAGCGTTCCGGGAATGCAGCGGTGGCTGTGCAACAACGCCGTATGGCTGACCAATATACACAGCAAGTACACCGTCTTAACGTCGAATCTATGCAACCTATTGGGTTAATGATTCCTTCTCACTGAGTTACTGGCAGAGACTCGATCCTTCAGGCACAATTGTGGCTGAGGCGAGCAGTGTATGTTCCCCTAAGGTAGATTTCAAGCAAGGGCTTATATCTATTCACATGCAGCATTCATACTGGATGCACTTTTCATATTCTCTTTATGTGTTTTGGTTAACAATGCGCTCTGCCATTGCTGAAAACTAATGTGGAGGGTCCTCAAGTAATGAAGCAGCATTCTTTCGGTATCTTCTACGCTGTTTGAAACTTCAGCCGAGTCCCGTGCGCTTCCACTTTTGGGTATAAATTTTAAAGTAATACTATAAACCAATAGAATTGCCAGTAGTCAGGGATCGAAACGCTATATACTGATAGCTCTAAAGAACTACGGGTCATTTGTCATGTGATACCTTCTTGTCAATGTCCCTCTGTGTCTTGAAGCCAGTAATACCATGCAGGAAGGAACTTAACCAACCTATTGACAGAGGATATCACGTTCCGATTGTGTTCGCATGCCAAGGAAGTGTTCTGGATCCTATGAGCCACAGAGCGCGCACGCTCAAGTGACTCGAGTCTGGAACCGACATCGCAATTAGTTGCAATGTGGTGAGCAAATTGCACAGCTATTTCAAACTCAGTTCTGCCTTTAGTGTCTAGGAAAGTCATGCCGGGGCCGGAAATCTGGTCTTCGATTGTTCGATCGTATTCCGTGCCTCTTTCGGAGATAACTTCTGCGACACCGAGAGATATCGCTTGGGTCAACCGTGAAATCTCTAAAGATGCGCCACCGGGGGGAAGGGTCGAATGGATGTTCAGTACAAACGGTGCTTCTCTCATGTATTCACGCAATTTGATGCCGTAAGTTCGCTGGCCAACGGCTACCCGTAGTCGTGGAGAGTCAGCGAGAATACGTCTTGTTTCCCTTAACATGTCTGCTTCCTTCGGTCTCAAACCCTTGGTGCTGGCCGGATCCTTCCTATGCCCATGCTTCAGAATGTTTCTGATGTTGTCCAAAATTTGCTTTCGTCTTCTGCAATGTTTCGTTTTAGAGCAGCCGAAAATCTGGGCGCAAAGAACACTGCCCTTAGATTGGCTAAGTGTGGGTGCACTTTGGATGTCTTGCACCATTGGCGGCAGGAAGGGCCTCATGGTTCTGCTGTAGTAGCACATCGGGAAGTACAGCGGAAGAGTATCTCTGGCTTCGTAGTACCTGAAAAAATTTGCTTTGCTGTACTCTAGTATAAGGGTAGCATTTGCGAAATACTCCCGTGTATGCGGCGCACCCATGTAGGCGGCGTTGTATTCGACGTTCCAGGCTATGTAGGGGTGAAAACGGCCTGCTTCGTGTCCCTTGAAATTTCTGGCATGTGTGAAGAAATAAGCACTAACAGGGTTCGACTGTGCTAAAGGTGAAGTACCTGCAGTTTCCCAAACGGAAGGTATTCCGTATTGCAGAAGCAAATCCATCACAGGGTTCGTGAACTGGAAAAACATCGCTATAGGAAGTACCCCAAATATGGACAAGACACTAAACCCAGTAAAATATCCATTGAAGACGAAGTCTGGAGTGTTTTGGATAAGCTGAACCCTGCCTACCGGGCCGATGATGGTGCTATTTCGTGAATAAACCGCTGATAGTACAGTGCCCCATGCTGTGCTGTTCAGCCATGAAGGATTTGCCATTTTCCATCTTGAATTAAAGTCTGGATCTAACCATTTTCCCAACGCACGATAGTTTCTGACAATATCAACTATAGGGGAGTATTTCGTGTCGCCAAGTATGCCATGGTTGTTTCCTCGCGTCTGAGACAGCAAATGATGAGTTAGGCTAGGCGCTATACCCAGAGAAAGTCGCGGTTCCCCCGAAGTTGGAAATTCCATTCGCTGGAATGGACATTCAAGAATCCTTGATGCACATTTTCGGTGAATGGCAATGCATTCGGGGAGGCGCTCCCTAGTATGCGTAAGAAAAAACGTAGAATTAGTATTGACGCCTTCAGGAAGCCCGACAGGATTCTGAAACTTAACAAAGTTACCACTGTTAATACCAAATGCATACCTCCAAGGTTCTTTTGTAAACATAAGTACCCCTGATGAGTCCGTATATACATTTCCTACCGTGTGCCATCTCCATCCCGCTATCTTGTGTACTGTCAGCGCTTTGGCTGCCCTCTCTACCAACAGTGACGAGCATGGCCGTGGAAACATCAGTAAGAGCTCATGCATTGTACGTTCCATGGTTGCATGTATCACTTCCTGCAAGAGTCCACCTTTTTGAACGATGCTTGCAATGTCATTTACAAGCAAAAGCGATGTATCAGCGGCAACTTGCTGGGCCACAAACAGCGCATTGTCGAACGATGTCGTTTCTGCCGTTTCAATGGCCTGATGAGAGCCCCCTGAGCAAGCCCAAGTACGGCTCCTTTCTGAGATCCTAAACTAATATTGTACCCATGGCGTTCTAAGTATTCCAAACTTGCCCCCACTCTCGGAGAACGTACTATGCGTGTATGCTCCCCAGTGAGCCTTTCCCGAATACGAATAACAGATTCTGGTATGACACGGATACTCTCGTTCTTTGGGTCTTCAATAGAGAACGAAGATGCACTTCTAAGCAACAGCAAATGCATAGCCTTCCTTCCGATAAGGCTACTTACAACGCGCTCCCTGGTCTCTGGTTGCCCCCGGGGCATAAGGTCATGAACCAGCACAGAATCTCTGACATCACCTAAAGCTACTATAATATCGCCAATTAGTGAAGGTGATGATAAGGGAACAGAGGTGGAACCACATTTTTTAGGATTTTGAGTGGACTCCGGAGAGGCTCTGGGAGACCTGTGTTGGGAACGTCCACGTTCTAAGTCTTCTGAAGATACGGCATTATCTGCTTTTCCTGTGAACCAGTAGACTCCAAAGCAACCGACAAATAAAATGCTTAGTAAGACCCCTCTAGTAATTGTCATACTACTTTCGTCGCAATGACTTGCGGTGTCCACTAAGCCATCAATCCACCACCTTGAAGGCACAACCTATTTGGTAAAACGTCATACCCTGGCGTGTATAGGGGCTAGTCCCTATGAATCAACTACGCTCCGTGCTGGTTTTTCTAGTATAACAAATTTCCGCGTAAGGGAAGAAGTGACTTCTCAACTCCTTGCAAGACTTAGACAACTGGGGCACAAGAGTGGCTACTAGATATATCGACAACGTGATACCATACGGCATCGCCGTCTCAATGGATCTGCTATATTCATTTATTTAAACTTTTACAAGGATGATCTTTCCCCGTTGATTGAACAGCACTACGCATTTCAGCGACAAAACATGCTGTGAAGTTTGAAAATTCCGAACCTCCGACCCTGCTGCCGTGTGTGTATTGGTATTGCTCCTACCGGAAGCCTACAATACCAGGCCTGTCGTCCTAGAAATCCCTTACTATACAGGCCACTTCATACAGTAGTACGTCGCATGTATTCCCGCCTTTTGTTTCGTACCGGCCGATATACAACTTGCGCTGTGAGACTCTAATGCACATTTCTCCATACATGTACAGCCATCAGTAACGGACGACAGTACGCGAAGGTGGTTCCCTCGTGTAATTTGGGGAAGGAGACGGTGTAGATGGAAGCACTTGTCGTGGGATCGTGGCTATAAATTGGAGAAGCAGGCGGAGCGGATGACGGTGTGGAGGATACGGGAGTGCTGGTCGTGGCGCTTTGACTTGGAGAAACAGGAGGAGTAGATGACGCTAGGGAGGATACGGAAGTGCTTGCGGTGGCGCTTTGATTTGGACAAGCAGGAGGAGTAGATGACGCTGTGGAGGATACAAAAGCGCTTGCCGTGGTGCTTTGGCTTGGAGCAGGAGTAGATGAAGACGTGGGTGTCCCGGACGATTCCGCTGTAACGCATTTGTCCCGATTGGCACTTGGCACTTTCCCTTCACGATAAGTATAGCACTCGAAATCTGATATATTTGCAACAGCCCCCAAAAGATATTGCTGACAACTGCCCTGATCAACACTGGGAACTTCCCCTCCGGCACCGCACTGTTGACGGGTACCAAGCGAATCTTCGCCAACTTGCGGGCGGCGCATTGCTGGCATTCCTACTGACGTTCATCCGGTATCTGAGCAGCTCTGCAAACCTTGCATTCCATCGTGGAGCCGTTTGACAGTTTATTTGGAGCGTACGTTTGACAGCTCTGTCGGAGCACACCAAGGGCGTTGCGTTGAGCAAGAACAGAGACACAGGTGCGTGCTTATAGTGGAACCCACAGACGTTCTGGGCGTTTGAAGGTAGTTCTCTAACTTACAAGGCTGAACAATGAATGACGTGAGATGCCCGTCGCGAACATGAATACAACAAAAGCAAAGTCTGCAGTATCCCGTTGTTCGACACACACAAATGTGACAGATAGCCCACCGGCCGGGAAGTTGACCACATCCTCTTAACGAGGAGCGGTAAGCGCCCGTGTTAAGCAGCGACGGGCCCGCTGTTCCTGTTGTTCGCGCTACCGGAGCCGTCTGTAGCCGCCAGAGAGAACAAAGTGTACACTTTATACGCCGCGCACCACTCCATCATCATGCTCAGGGCAGGGGCTATCTTGGTCTTGTGTGGGTCCGCGGTGCTTACCCTATTTGAAATTTCCCCCAAGGGCCGCATCATAGTGCCCTCACATGGGCCATGCCACGTGGCCTTGAAGCATGTTGAGGGTTGCTTACAGATTTGAGAACTTCAATGAGAAGTGTTAGTTAAGTCGCCCACGGTGGGATTGTATTCAAAATTCCTCCTCCTGCTTCTGGCAATCAGGTTGTGGCCTTAATTTTATCATCTGCAGTTGATTGGGGAGATAGAGGGGACGCCTGAAGAACATATTTCCTCCCCGCTGGTGGCAAACAAAGTTCCAGCAAACAGCAGCATGGATCACCTCGAGTGGGACGTTGTGGATTCCATGGTTGCAGAGCTAGAGGAGGATCAGCTCGGTTCCGATTCGGACGATGGGGAAAGAGACGTGGATGCAACAGCAAGGTATTCTTCGAGGATATACAGAGGGGAATCGGGCAATGCCCTCACTGCAGTCCGTCGCAGCCATGGACTTGCGACCAGTTCTGAGCCGTCTCTTTACATAGCAGCTACAAAGGCAAGCGAGCTAAAGACGAACCAAATGAGTCGTGCAAAGAGCAACGTCGAGGAGTATCATAAGCAACAGCGAACGAATCGGAAGCTAGCCGTGCAAACAGTACAAATGGAAGAAGATGGTTCTGACGAGGACGATCTGGTTGCGAGCGTGTTTGAGGAAGCAATGGAGGACCAGGCGAGTAGCAACGGCGAGAGGGAAGAGGCAAGTATACAGCAGAGTCATCGTCCAGTGAAAGTACGAGTGCAACAGTCTCCTACTGCTGGTAGTTCTCCGACAAGCTCAGCATCGACGCCACCATTGACTGCCTCGGATAGTGCCGATGAGTTTGACCGAGCAGTGAAAATCGCTCACCAGAGTCCAGAAAGTGCAAGTTCACCGTCTAGTAACATTCAAAGAGCAAGGCACAATAAAGAGACAGTGGAGTCCTTGAAATCGTTTGTAAATCAGCCGGTGGGAGAACGCGAACTCACACGGGTACGTGCGGTGTGCTTCCCTTTGTGTTGTTAGTATATTTTAGGGGATGGTCCTTTTCTTGCAGTGTGTAATGACACGAAAACGCCATTTTTTTGGAGCTCCGACATACTATTTGTATCTTGAGAAAGACGGACAATATCTAATGTGCACTCGGGTGCGTAGCTCATGGTGTGGTCATGACCGGGAATTTACCATTGAGAGTTGCAACTGCTTGGAATTTCAATTTTACTGGATGCAGAAACGAGTTGCGAGTAAGACTTCAAATTACTTGATCACTCTAGATACGACACCTACAGAACGAGGAAACCCGCTGAATGTCGGAAAAGTCCGAGGTGATTGGGTGAGTTGACCCGGAAGTTACACGAAATTCCCTCCGGTTGCTATTTCCCGTGCGTGGTTTCGTGCAGGGAGGGTTCCACTACACAGTGTACAATGAAGGGATTAGTCCGGAAGACACGGTATCTTTTTCCTGTCTGCGAAAAGAGTTGGGTGTTGTTCGCTATAACGTCGGGAAACATGTTAGACAAGCGGTCATCCGCGATGTTGTCCTTCCCAAAGTTAGTAAGGCCGGTGTGCCAAGCGTAATTCGCCCACGCTCGGAGAGCGAAAGTATCATGTCCAAACTGGAAACGGAGGGTAGCTCATCCTTTGATATACTACGGAACGAAGTTCCTGTTTGGGACGACAATCTAGGCGCATATGTACTTCACTTTGAAGACCGTAGGAGCAGAGGGAGTGTAAAGAATTTCCGGTTATCCCGTCGAAATGATCATATCATTGCTCTCCAGTTTGGTAGGTTGGATCGAGATAAGTTTACCCTAGACTTCCGATATCCATTAACCCCACTCCAAGCTTTCGCCATCGTTCTCAGTACATTGGACTCGAAAGCTACCGATCGAAACTAAGTACACACCCCAGCATAGAATCGTATTTTTATTTTTTTTATCTTGTGGTTTTTGTTTGCATAATTAGTGATGGAATTGCCATGTACTAGAAACGTATGCGTCCAGATACCTACGGGTATGACACTTAAACCTGCTTCTTTGAGCAGCTTCGCCGCGAGGCAGCCTAGGCTCCTTTACAAACCGAACAATCTTTCCTCCCAGATAGAAAACGAGAGGCAAATGTCTTTCTGACGCCGGATTGGTGGTGTATTGAGCTCTTTTTCAGCCAATTTCCGACTTTTCATTCAAAGAAAAATGAACGAAGAAGTGGATCAAAACTATGGTGTGCCCGTGGGTAATGAGAATGAGGAGGAAGACGACGATGCTCCTGTGATGCCCTCGAGGAGGAAAAAAGCTGCTTCTTCCTCATCAAAGGATGCCCCAGAGGACGATGACGACGATGATGATGACGAAGATGATGATGAAGAAGAAGAGGATGACGACGAAGATGAAGATGAGGATGATGATGACGACGAAGATGAAGACGACGACGAGGAGGAGGAGGAGGAGGAGGAAGAAGAGGATGAACAAGACGTGGGAAGCAAGCGACCACGGGGGCGAGGAAAATCAGCCTCCTCAAAGAGTAAGAGGCACAAAAAGAGCAAGCATTCCAAGCATTTGCAGCGATACGTCGAAGGAGAAGCTTCCGAGGATGAAGAAGAGAACGAAGAAGACTATGGAAAGGACTTGCCGGCGGTGGACAAAGAAGGCGTAGACCGCGATAGACAAGCATATGAGCGAGTAAGTGCATTCCTCCCATTGTATACATGGGACCAGAACTTGAATGGGCTGCACACTATACTTTTGTGAATACAGATCCGACGAGAATATGACGAGCGCAAAAAATCTGCACTTGAAACCAAAGAGGCGAAAGACATTGCCGGCTACTTCTCACAACGTGCCAAGTACGTGTTGAGAGTGAATTTTATCGGATTTATGCGCGGCAGGTATTGTTCATATGGTTCCTGACTGCTTTTCACAGGGAAGTTCGATATCGAGAACCAGAGATGGAAGGTTACGAAGGAGCTGGGCTCATGGACTATAGCTCAGTTGTGCCAGGAGTTGAAGATCCAAAACTATGGATGGTAAAATGCAAGGATGGAAAGGAAACAACCATACTTTCTGCCTTGATGAACAAATTCATTGCAAAAGCCACAGCAGGAACGCCTTTGGGCATCTTCTCCGTGGTCTGTCCGGCCAAAGGGTAAGTCGCAACCGCAATCACACCCCTACCTATCATGACACGATTCATCTGAGGTTACAACAATCCAGGACACTTTTTGTGGAGGCCTATCGTGAACAACAAGTTCAAGAAGCGATTCATGGTATCCAGAATATTTATGGCTTCCGGCCTAACTCAATTCAACGCATTCCTATTGAAGAAATGACGTCGGTGTTGAATGTAGAGAGGAAGAAGCAGCCCATAAAGAAAAACCAATGGGTCCGAATGAACAGGCCTAACTATTTCAAGGACGATGCTGCGCGAGTAGTGGATGTTCTTGGGGGTGGAGGGAAAGTGGTAGTACAGCTTATACCACGAATTGACATAGGAAAACTTAGTCTTTCCAAGGAGCAACGCGAAGCGCGTACGAAATCGACTCGACCTCCGCAGCGATTCTTTAACCGTGATGAAATAATGACCGCGAGTAATAACACTGCCCAAATAGAAACTCGACGAGGCCCCATGAACATGCGGTACGAGTACTGGGAGAAAGGGTTCTATCGGAACGGTTTCTTGTACAGAGAGGTTCCCCGAAGCTGGATCGATCCCAATGGATCGCCGCCTAATGCTGACGAACTGGCAAAGTTTAATACTCAATTGAATGCTGCTAATTCTGAGGACGATGAGTATGAAGATCTAACTGCGATCCGTAAAAGCTACGGTGAAGCGTTGCGGCGAAGCCATGGCAATGCTTCTAAACTTGTCCCCGAAGATGTCGTCGTTATTACTAAAGGTGATCTACGAGGGATCGAGGGGCGCGTCGTTCACCTTAAACCGGCGGAGAATACATTCATTATGCAGGTTTCGCCTGATATGGCAAGAGAACTAGGGATTGGCCAGAAGCTTGAAGTTCCGTTGGACGAAGCGACAAAGAGTTTTGAGAAGGGAGAACACGTCAAAATTGTCGGCGGAGCCCACGCTGGCAATACAGGCCACGTAACTGTCGTAAGACCTGGGGAGGAAGGGAAATCTCCAACTGCAACTGTTTATTTGGATACGACAAACGGCTTAGTCAATGTGTTCGTCAATGACTTGCAAAGTACCCCTGAAGTTGCAACTGCTGCCTCATCTATCGCCGGGTATCAACTATATGACTTGGTGGAACTGCCTCCAATGGGTGGACAAAAGCAATCTGGAGTAATAGTTGGGATTCATCAAAGTGAACTGACTCTGCTAACTGTTCATGGGAAGACAAAGAATGTCACGCTACAACAGATCCGCGGGAAATTGAACAAACAAAGTCAGCAAGACGAGGCGATGGACAATCAAGATCGACCGGTCAAAGTTGGGGATAGTGTCAAGGTTGTTAGCGGTGATCATCGTGGGCTGGATGGGACTGTCAAACATGTTGCGCGAAGCTTCGTCTTCGTGCATACACATAAGCGCTCTGAAAATGCGGGCATGCTTGCCGTACGTGCCAGCAACACATTGTTGTCTGGGGTCCAAGGACGAAATGGAGCTTACGATCAGAATAGTTCCTTTCCGTCCCATGCTACTTATGCTCGCGGTAAGCAGTCTGGCGGACCAACATCACAAGGGGCAGGGAACCGTCGTCAAGGCGTTGAAGACGAATACCGAGGTTGGAGTGTCCAAATCAGGAAAGGTCCCAATAGAGGTAAAATTGGAATGGTAAAGATGATGGCAGGTGAGCAGTGTACGGTAGAGCTGCATTCGGGGCAGAAAAAAGTGAAAGTAAACAAAAAGGATTTGGTTAAAATCGGAGACCGTAGTGGAAGCAAAGACGGATGGTCTAATGAAGGATTATCTGGTATGTCGAGTCGTGGCGCTCCTGCACGCACACCGGCTGGTATGTATAATCGAACTCCAGCAAACCCATATGGTGCGGGCACACCAGCCCATCCAGGCGCAACACCAATGCACAACCCTGAGGGGGCTTACAACGGCGGTGCTACACCTGCAGTAGCTTATGGTGCTGCCACTCCTGCGTATGGAGGCAGCACTCCTGCTTATGGGGGCAGCACTCCTGCTTATGGGGGTAGCACTCCAGCGTATGGTGTACCTGAAGGAGCTGGCACCCCGGTTCATAGCCCTGCAGATGAAGAAGATTAACCTTCCTTTCCGTGTTTCTACCACACAGAGACAGACAAACAGCGTCTCATGACACAAACAATATACACTGCCCCCAGCATCGGTATAAAGTCCATTACCATTGGTTTGGGGCATACATACACGCATTCCTTTTCTACTTGCAAAACGGGCCAGCAGTCGTGAAGTCGATAAACATTGGCTTTTGAAGCATTGAGCATCTCTTTCGCAGTTTTCGGGAAATTCGCCGCTCTGTCCTTGCGCTTCGGAAAGCCTTGCGTCAAGTTGCGGCGATCAGGAACTTTCTGACATCTGGATTTGTATCATTTGGTAGTATTGTTCCTACCAGAAGCAATCTAGTCTACATGCTACGCTAGACTGTAAGGCGTGAATGTTTCCCGAAATCGGGGAATTCATCGTGGCCCCGAAACACGGAACCTGGGAAAATTCAATAGGATTGGAGTTCCCATCAGTGATTATGATGATCAGTCCCCGCTTGATCCTCCGGACCACTCGTGCGCGGTATCTACATCCTGTTCCGGCTGCCAAGGACCTCGGGTGCTCAAAGCGATCTGTGACCACTTGAATGTCCATGCAACGGAGTTTCCTGAGCATTCCCACGGAGCTCGTCGTCATTAGGGCTGGAGAACCATGCAGACTGGCGGTACCACCAATCCTATTGATGGAGGCAGTGCTCCTGCTCATGAGGGCAGCACTCCAGCATAGGTATGGTATGGTGCAGGTATGGTATGGTGCGAGTGTCTAGTACACTGTCTACCACCCTCCTGGTTCATCGCCCTGTCGCAGACGAAGAAGATTGCTCTTTCTCTCCGTTTTCTCCACCACACAAGGAGAGAAAGAGAGAAAGAGAGAAAGAGAGAGAGAGAGAGAGAGAGAGAGAGAGAGAAAGATGCAAACAGGGTCTGGTCAAAGCAAACAGTACCGCTATACGCTGGGTATCTGCTTCCTGCCTCTGTGAACCTCGAGCTACTTCCTCCGTGAAGGTCCCATAAGAAGTAACGAGGACAGTGGGTTGTTATGGATGGCAAATGAACCACGGCCGCTGCCTCTCTGGTTCCGAGGAGGCACGAGAGACCATGTTCTCCCCATCGTCGAGGGAGAGCAGTTTACCTCGGTTCAATGAAACAACCACCAAGAGCAAAGAGCGTGGATGCCTTGGCTGCCGCCGGTGCCAATGTCGTTGGGTGGTAGTTTGTCTTTTACTGCTTGGCATCATCGTTGTCGTTTCCTTTGAAATCGTGGTCACCTTGGAGCGATTCACATGTGATCACTTTCCTTCCTTACAACAAATGGCTGGCGTCCCGATTGCCGGTGTACCACGCACGGGAAGCTCACAATGCAGTATGGAATCGTGTTTCGATCGGGCAAAGTGTCCACAAGACCCTAGAGACTTCAAAGTATACTTGTACCCGGAAGGACCTTCGGTCATAGGAATTGAGGAAAATCATTTTTTGCGTATTCGCGATGCGCTAGAAAAGAGTCCATATCGAACGGATGACCCGAATAAAGCTTGTCTGTATTTTCCCAACTTTGATATGACCTGTGGCTCAGGAACCACCAGCACAACAACCAACTGGTGGGTAACCAAACGACTTCGAGATTTACCATATTGGGGAAATGGTTTGAACCATTTCGTAATAGAGCACAATGATCGCGATTCATTGGAATACGTCGCCGATAATGCTATCGTCTGGAAAACATCGTTTCGAGATCGCTTCTACAGAGTCGGATTTGATGTGGCTTTCCCGATGGACTTCTACCCCACGTGCCGATTCAATACGACAGGAAGAACTAAGACGGCGGATGAACGCAAACTGTTAGCCTTTTTTCAGGGTAGGCGAACTGCTCCAGTTCGGGCCAAGGTACATCAGTTGCACAATGGCAAGGATATTATCTCCATCTGGGGCTCTTCTAAACCATACTGTAAGTACTTGGAAGATGCTGTCTTTGGCCTGAACCCGCGAGGAAATGGATTACATACCCACCGCACACTTGAAATCTTCGCCGCTGGTGCCATTCCTGTAAATATCGTAGATCACTACGTGCTACCTTTTTCCGAAGTGTTGGATTGGAATACCTTTTCAGTGAACATCCCAGAGCATAGAGTGTGGGATGTGCCCAAAATTTTGAGGTCAATCACTCCTGAACAACGACGAAAGCTTCAAAAGAAAGCTTTGTATGTGTACCATAAATTCTTTGACACCAAAGCGAAGCAGGTGGATGTGGCACTCGAAATTATTAAGTCCCGGATCTACAATTCATCGACGCTTCCATTCCAGACTGATTTCTCGCGGATGACGAATCCCCAATGAAAGATATAAGACTGGCTGAGTAATGTTCTATTCCCAGCTTGCAATGGCGAAAAGTCCTCGTTCGTTTGGACGTGCGGGCTCCCCGAGCTTCGAGGCTTGAGCCTTCTTAATGAGTAAACCAAGACTCATTTTGACTGTCCTGAAGCGCAAATATTTCCCAAAATATGCCATGTGTGCCGAAGTATTCAGCACGTTGTCATGAAAGACTTTCGGCCTAGTCTCGTTAGTGTTTCCTTGCAAGAACAAGTTGACAATCCGACGATGCTAGCCTCCTTTTCCCACATGGAGCAGCTGCTCCAAGTAGCAGAGGGACGACACACACAGTGGAAATACCGGTATCATGGAAAACTAAAGCGCCAGGAGAAATAAATCCACCGGGCCAGTATGTGGCGAGAGATGGCATGGATCATAATTGGCAGACTTCCAAGAGTTTTGCCTAGTGAATCAAGTTGGAACTGTTGTTTTTACTGTTTGCGCGCGTACGAGTATCCTCAATGGCGTGCTGAATAGCACAAAGAAGGTGGAATCCGCTGGATACTCTGCAGGCTGTCTCCTGGTACTGTGCAGATAGCTCTGCCCTGGCGACAACTGGGTTCAGCGATTAATGATGTATATATATATAATGTTAGGGAACTAAAAAGGGTAGTGATATTCATCTAAATGGCTACTATATAGAAATGAACTCCA
Source organism: Halocafeteria seosinensis (assembly GCA_001687465.1). NCBI lineage: Eukaryota > Bigyra > Bicosoecida > Halocafeteria > Halocafeteria seosinensis. The sequence continues at coordinate 33,377 of LVLI01000095.1, read as the reverse complement.
TTGTCTGAGAATTCAACTTTGGCTGCTTGGCTCAGACAGTGAAAAAGCATCAGGTATCTCCCATTCCCTCCTTTAGTAGCAATTTGAGCGCACCTTTTACATAGAAAAATATCTCAAATATACTACAATATAATACCTGGGTTGTGGATAGTAGCTGCTGAGCAGCCCAACAGAAACTGCCGTGTTCAAAAACGCATCACTGGAAACGAGAATTGTAGTCGGCTCAGCAGCCCTGAGATTCTGGCAGAAAGCCATTTATTAAGCATTGATATTTTATTGAGGTATATCGCTTGAATGCACATTAAAAATTATGATTTGATGATATAGATGTAAGATATTATCTCCGGCTCAACGTGGCAAAACCATGCAAAAGGAATTGTCATAATTGCTTCCTCGAATTCCTTTTTCAGCATTTTCCAAACATTTGACTGTGCCATTTTTACCGTTTCTACCGCATAAGCAAGCATTAGAGGACTATAATATCCTCAAAGATAACATGGCTGAGCTATCTCCCGAAGTGGAATTATTCTGCAATCTCACATGGGAGCCACTAACCTCTGGAAGAGCGTACAAAACCACTTGCGGTCATATTTTCAGGTATGCTCACCTGATGCGTTGCACTATTGCATTATAATGTACCTACACCAATGGTTCTTATGCAGTGAATCTGCCGCTTTTAAGAGCTTTCAAAAAAGCCTCAAATGTCCGGTATGCGCCACGCACCTAGATGACAGGTAAGAATTGTGCGGAACCACAACTTCGCCTTCTTCACTATAATGTTGCCATAGAGCACACTATTCCTGACGTAATTGAAAAATCGCAAATTTTGCCTCACCATGCAGGAAAGGGGACATTGTAGAGGTAGAGCTGGATCGAGTAAGTATCACTGGTACCAGGACTGCCAAAAGTTGCTTCTAGACCTTCTCCCAATCTGTCATATGCATGTGCAGGATGAGCGCAGCGACGGCATTATGTTTTCCTATATTTTGACTCATACAAACGCCGTCCTGCGAGCCATAACAGATGCATCGCATTTCCGCGAGATTCAGAGGAAACTGCAGAGTGACTACAGCGAGCAGAAGCTCAAAGAAAACGTAGAAGCCGAGACTAACAGGAGAATGAGAAGAGAAAACGAGCTAGCGAATGCTCGAAATGAGTCCCAAACATTGAAGAAAGGTACGAAAATCCGAAACACATTGCTTTGCGTGAACACGTCTTAAGAGCAGTGTGAAAGCATCGACAGAGCTCGCACTCAAGGACGCGGAAGTTCGCGAACTAAAATCGCGCTTGCACAAGACAGATCAAGTAAGATTGATCCTTCATAGCCTTTTTCCGGTGCTTCCTAAAAGACTCGTACATCTTCGAATTCTCTCAGGAGCGACGGCACTTGGAAAAATTCTACGTAGCATACAAGCAGAAGGCTCCAGACCATAATCCTGATGACGCAGCGTCTAATACTTCTCTAATTCCTCGAAACCATGAAGTGCCCTTAGGAGACAGAACCAATAGAGCCGAAACCGGAAGAAGTCGCAGTGATGACTACAACGAAGTAAGTATCCAATATTCCGTGAACTTTTTACTCTGACATATCAACACTATTCCGTTACTGACCTACAGGATAGGCGAAGACGCTATAGTTTCAACAGCGAATCGCGTGCACCCAGTTTTCAAAATGGCTCTGACGCATTCAATCACAGCGGGCAAGCAACAGGCTTCGCAAACAACTCTATCTCTTCTGTAACATGCAGCCCAAGGACGCTATTGTCTCGGCCACCGTCTCGGGAGAATTCCCCCAGTCCTCGGGGAAGTCAAACTGTTTCAAGTAATACGGGCTTTGGAAGTCAGCGGAGGGGACTAGTCTTAGGAGGCCTGAGTAGCAACCAAGGACAGAGCCGCTCTATCCGACAGCGGCCACAAAGTAAGTGAAAACAATCCTGTCTTTCTCCTACCGCAAGATCGGAACTAGCAATTGTCGCCTTTGCAACAGCTCCAAGCATAACTCGGATAGCTTCGCCTGTAGTATCATCCCGAAGTGGTATAAACGGGATGTTCAATCAGTCCTAGTAAGGCACCGAGTCACCCTTGTTCACGAATATTCAGCGTATACCATTACTGGCCGCCGTATGCCACCTACCGTTCAAGAGTCAGTGGGTGTGACAAGATGGGCCTTCTGGCAAAGTACAGAATCTCCCAGTACCAGCGCTGTCATCGCTTCCACCAGGGGCGGGGCTCTTGGTAATACACAAGGATCATGGCGACCTTTCGCCTCCAATGTAGTTTCTTCTCCATTCCATCCTGTAGTTTGCTGAGGGATCCCGATTGAGGACACTGGCTTTATCGCAACGCGGAAATATAAAGGCATACCCGAAGAGATGCCGCCTAGCGTCCCTCCCGAATTGTTCGATGTGCTACCAAATATGGTTTTCGTGCTATTGGATAGCGTTTCGAACTTCCTTGTGTGCTCCTCATTTCTGCTCACGAATCGGTCATTATGACGACTTCCACGCATTGCTACGCCTTCAAAGCCAGACCCTATCTCGAACCCTTTCGTGGCCGGTAACGACATCATTGCATGGGCCAGAGTTGCCTCGATCTGCGTAAAGGTGCTCAAATACACAACTACAGCCGCTTTCCAAGGAGTGTTCACATACGTACTTTGTCAAAGCATGGCTCTCCCACACCAACCGGGACATTTGTTGCAACACCAAGCAGGATACCTCCAATACTATCACGCCTAGTCTTGGTGGAGCGAATGGCGGTTGCCATTGCACACGCACTAGGTGTATGCGGGCAACGCAGTTCTAGCAGTTTGCCTGATAGTTTGTAGGTAACCTCCACTCCATCCAGCCCCTGTACGGTTCGTTCCACATCGTCGGGCATACTTGTCGCTGTTTGTGATGAACGTCCCACGTATTCTCCTCCATGAGTGTAAAGGTTGCCAAAGTGGTCAACATATGCCGGGATTCCATTGGGTAGCTTTCTGTATCGGGAATGCATGAGCTAACCAAACAAGACCGAAGTATTTCTGTTTACAACAGCCCTTCTACTTACGCGGTATCTCCATGAATTTTCGCTGTCGAAATAACAATCTGAAGAGTGCCATATCTATCGATAACGGATCGATCCAGTTCAGGAAGTTCTTTATCATCCACAGGACCTTCTTCTGAAGTGGGATGGAGTTTTCCGCGCTTCCAGTACTCTGTAATTTCTGGCGGCACTTTGACATGTCCAACTTGACACACACACGAGACTATTCGAATGCCGTAATCTCTTTGAAGCCACTGTTCAATAGCAGCACCCGCTGCAACACGTCCAATCGTCTCTCGTGCTGAGGACCTCCCTCCACCGGAAGCTGCATGAATGCCGTATTTATGGTGGTACGTGTAATCGGCGTGTCCCGGCCGCGGTGTGGACGCCATCGATTGGTAATCCCCTGTAGCAGCACGTAAACACGTCAGCATCACCCTGGTATCCGAAAAAAAGTCTAGAACTGACGTACCTGGCTTCATATCCTTGTTATACACCATCATTGCGATCGGAGTGCCCAAGGTCAAGCCGCGTTCCATGCCACTCATGAGCTGCACATTGTCCTGCTCATCCCGAGTCGTCGTAATGACACTTTGACCCGGTCGACGGCGGGTCAACTGGGCTTGTATGGCGTCTACATCCAGTGGAAATCGCGGTGGGAAGTTGTCAATGACGCATCCCACCGCCGACCCGTGCGACTCGCCAAACGTCGTCACCCGGAGGAGAGTACCAAAGGTACTCATAGTTCCCACTCGCTCTCAACGACTGGGAAACATACGTACTACGGCAGTCTATCCTATCATGTACTTTTTGACTCATACAAATGATTAGTATGCAATGCAATACAACCAGCCAGCCAGAAAGGCGCTTGTGAACTGCGTTCACTGTGAAGCAATGTCAGTATGGCACGTATGCTACGTGTTACACGTGYGGGTAAGAGACTGGTTTGACGTAAGAACCTCTGGTAATTGGGACAAGAAAGCGAATACAATCAAACTCATGAAGAAAAAAAAAAAAAGAGAGTGAGAATGGAGACATCCATACATTTTTTGTTTTTCGGCAGGAGAGCAATGCGCAGAGGGAGTGACTTCTACACGGAAGTGCTCCAACAACGATGCCTTGACCAGCAACTATTACCTTAAGCCCAGAAGGCTGACGCAGGAGTACCCGCAAATAACAGCACGCAGGACAATCATCCGAACAGCACTTCAAAAGACTACTCCATATCCGTGGGCAGAATGAACGCGATGCTTCATTGCAGCTGTAAGTGAAAGTCAAAGTTTTCGGCACATACCTGAAGTCTGCCTGGTGTTTTTACGGTTGAATGCGGCAATAGTCCCGTGGAAGTCAGATCCTCTTCGGGCATGCCTCTAAATTTCGCCTGTTCCTTCTCCTGTGTTGCAAACAAAGCACCTCTCGAATTCGGAAACGGAATGAAGGCATCCAGCTTGTCAGGAGCCATGTCCATTAAACGGAAGCACTTGCGTGAGGAGCAATGTGCTCGTCTCTCCAGGATCTCTCGGATGGATTTCAAGATGCGCACGAGCACATGACGTGCAATACGTTCTCGTGTATGGGTCGAAGTGCACTGAGTGGCGTTGGAAGAGGCTTTCTTGGCCTAATGACGTCGCTTTTCGATCTTTTCCGGCCCTTCCAAGGGGGGGGGGGTTACAGTAGTGATAATACGCATGTTCCGCCGCCGTCAAGGCATAATGGTCGAGCAGGATCTGGGGATGCCTGCATCTTAGCATCCACTGGTGGATGAGCAATTGAGTATTAACAATCCTCGTGTCCAAATGAAAGCTCAAGGTGAACTGCCAACTAGGCAGGGAGCGTTGTGCACCCGGCCACTGACTGACGTGCCAGTCACAATCTCTGGACCTGTGCGGCACTTGCTTGACTCACACAATCAAGGCGCTAGTCCCAACATACATCGCCGTGCTGAACCTTCAGCAACAAACATTTGACTTCAGGCAGTTACCCACACAACGCCACCATCTATCTACCCGTTAACTCAGTACAATCGGTACGTTGTGATATTCCTACACACTCCTGTTGCTCAGATGGGGTGGACACGCGAGAGTGGTCTCCACAGCCAAACAGCATCTTATGGTGGGCACTGATATGTTACTTCAGGTAATATCTCTCGTGTCTTGTTGCGAAAACTTGGTATAACTCGCCCAGAACAGTCACGGTACGCTGATACTTCTGCTTCCGCGCAACCATAAGAATAAATCTTAAACCATAACCTAGTTCCTCATAGACTGTTAACACATAGAATTAGCCACAACCACGTTGGCAGGTCATTGCACCCTAATTCCCTTCAGCAGCATCGCCTTTTACGGAAGTCAGGTATTCCTGCCTCAAGTCCTCCAGTTGCTTGCGTTTGATATTAAGCTTAAAAGCTAAAAACATTATTCTTTCAGGATCCACCTTTTCATGCAGGTGACGGAAATATTTCATAATATGTTCAAAAGAGAGGTCTAGAAGGTCATCTGCAAACAGAAGAGAGTAAGCATGTATAACATAGAAGCCATTGGAAAACTATGATCGCCTGCATACCTTGAGCAAATTGAAGCAATGCTAGTGCAACACGAAACACTATCTTCCAGCCTTCGAAGAGAAATGCGTCCCAGATTCTAACTGCAGGATTCAGATAAACATGCGTAAATCATAATCTTTTGTCAGCGTCGTTGTCGCAAAACACTACGCACCAACCAGGTGGAACGGCAGATTGTACGTAAAGACTGTAAGAAACCAATGAGTCGAGTACATGCTCGGATCCACGTTTTCGTTCTCAAAATGGTTGTATAACTTGGGTAGCTTTAATCGCATCATACCCTGTAGACCATCTCAGCAAGCAGCATCCATGGTATCGTACAGTACGCAAAGAGGCAACCACATCGAAACACTTAAGTGACTTAACATACCTTCAGTTGATAATGCATTATGGGCACTTCCGGTAAACCTGGTACAAACAACTCTCGTAACTTGTGAGGGGGAAACTGCATAACTGTAAGCAGCATGAAAAATGCTTCCTCCTCTGGCATGTAGGATAAAAACATAGCTGTAATGAAGCCCATTCCTTGACAGTACCCCACCACACTATCGTACGCGGCATAAGCGCGGAGTACTCGATAAAGGGACGTTTGACCGATTCCACCTCGGGTAGCAAACAATGGGTAATGTGGGAAAGTCCGGTAGATGTCTCGCTCGATATACTCGATTACTTCCTTCTGCTCGGCCGTCGGTGAGCTTCTTAGTAACTGTGCATATAATCCTGGCTGCTCGTCGCGGTGTCTATTGCTTCGTACAATCTTTGGCCATGCATGGGCTCGTATGGCTTCTGGGATGCCTTTCCTGCATCGAGATTTCACTTTCTTTTCATTCTTTTTCAGAAACTCATCCCAATTGCTCAGCATTTTGAGCCACTTTTCTTGACGTTCATTTTCTGTCCTAAGCCTCTGTTTCTTTTCTTTTTCACTTAATGCACGTTGGGGCTCCGAATGGGGGTCCGTTTTGGAGGCGGTAGCGCCCCCGATGCGGCTTCCTCGCGGAGTACTGTTATGATCCTCCAGGTCCATCATGGTCTGCATTGTTCGAGGGGCTACAGGAGCCATTGGCGAAGCCATGGAATGACCGGTGCGTCCATTGTTATCAAAACTGCGTACTGAGGATGGGGAGGGGAGTGGCGTACTGGTGCCTCCATTTTCGTCCATATCCTGACCCTCAACGCCGCTATGCGTGGCACCCTGAGACTCTTCAGAGGATAAAGAAGAGGTCCTGGAGATTATACCTGCATTCGTTGTATCATCCCCCTCGTGCATGGCACCAGAAACTGAGGTATTCTGCAGGGCGCTCATTGCTGTTTGTCACTCTACAGGCATAATTAGTCACTCATGAGTCTACTACGCTACTCCACATATGTAAGTACTGTCTATATTTATTTATTTTCGTTGCTAGAGACGGGTTTTCCTATCCAACAAGACCAACCTAATCGTACTTGGCGCTCAGCTTGGGTCTCAGACTCTCAGGATGTGGATACTTCAACTTCCACTTGTAACTGGAGTGGCAGGAAGCGCACTTCGAAACGCATCATTTTACCGAGCAAGAATACATATCCATCATCTAAAGAGTGTGCATACATGGGGTCGCTAGCAGGAATGCAACTCTGCCAAAACCCTGAATGCTCGCTTCAGTTTCTTTTACAACCTGACATCGCCCAACACTGGGTTCTCGGTTACAGCGCCGTACATCGATTCGTCTGATGTGAAACAAATAAGAGAAGCTCCACTTTACCAGCAGAATCATTCCTTTGTAGTGTCATAGATCTGATCATCATAAGAAAGTAAAGGACTCCGGACAGTATTTCCTGGGGTCACCTGGAGTCACGGAATGCCTGGAGTGCAGTCACCACGTTCTCGCGTTCTTGTTGCATTTCCGAAGAACAAAAATGTCTAAAGTTGTATGGCATTTGTGATGTAATACACTCTTTTGCCCATCCGTCGAGATCCTCCGGGATTTCAGGAGCTGGGGTAAAGTGTAATTTCCGACGAACGTTCTGGATATCTTCTTCAAACATGCGTTCATAGTCAACACTCAGCATAAAAGGCGTATGAGTACCTACTCTGGCGGCCCACGGTAACAAGGTGGTAGCAAGGAAGGCCTGCTCAGATAGGGAGAGCCGCAATGGTCCAAACACTCCAGCAAATGCTGTCATCGGAAGACCGGTTTGCACTAGTTCCATCCATTTTATGGCCACTTCTCCTAGGACTGTAGGTGGCAAGTCAGCAAGAGCATGGCCTAAATCATGCACCTGTCGGTATCGTTGCATGACGTAAGCGAGTTCTTCATCGTCCACGTATTGCACTTGGGGGCGTTGGAAGGGGTCGAACTCGTATTTATCCATATACTCAATCAGATGACGGCCAAATGTAGATTCAGGTAAGTGCCGCAAACGTTCGATGTCTACTTCATCCGCGGTTAATCGCTGTCGGTTCTGTAATAGCCTCTTCCCCGTCTCTGATTCCAACATACGCTCCCGCATGCGTTGAAGAGCATGACGCCCTGCGTACCAACGGGAGGATCCCGATAAATTTCAATCACGGTTGTTTCAGTTAGAAGAACCCCAAAATTCGCGACGATGGCAGGTGTTACGTACCTGTAAGCTCTCCCACAGCAGCCACTTGATCAGCGCGTCGAGGATCTCGGATGGCGTTGAGCATGGAGCTCAACGTCAGCCATGCTCGGGAGGATGACATTCTCTCTCACTCTCACTCACTCTATAAGCGTTTGAGGACCATACAGTATGGTCCATACTAGCCAACTTCATCGAACAAAACCACACACGATTCCACGCAGGCATCTTCACAGACAATCGACGCGCTTGTGAAGGTGCTCTATACACGACGTATGATGAGCTTTTCATGGCGGATTCATGGCAAGGAAGCTTTGTCATTGTAAAATGGAAGAGCGTTTCACGCATGGATGTACGCACGCTCTGAAGGGAAAGCGCGCTTTGAATTGAATGAACTCAGCCCCCAGTCGAAGGAAGCGCGTGCGTCACTGCATTGAGTAGTATATACGCCTAACACAGACAAGAGATGAGTTTCGCACTCCGACGGATCTTTCCCAGGAAGACTCCAGTGGTGATGCCAAGGGCGTCACCACTAATTGGGATGGCGCCGGCCTCGCATACTGGACTGCCACGAGTAACAGGAACATGGAACTCCACGAGGCACTTTGCTGACGATGCACTGGGAGAAGGCGGTAAGGACAGATGCTAAGTTAATGGGTGGATTTTACTTGGTGAAGGAATCAGCCAAGCAATATTGTCGCGCAGATTCTGTACCTGTCACATTTATTACACCGGATGGAACTCGGATTCCAGTCAACGCTCCGGTCGGCGACACACTTTTAGAAGTGGCGCATGATAACGATATAGAGATAGAAGGTAGGTACTGGTATCCAAAAACTGAATTGAATTTTATGTAATTTTGCTTGGCGCACAACGTGCACTTGATACTTGATACAGGGGCTTGTGGTGGCGAATGTGCCTGCTCGACTTGCCATGTGATCCTACCCGAGGCCTACTACAATAAGCTAGATACTCCCAGCGAGGAGGAAGAAGACATGCTAGACCTGGCTGCGGGACTCACTGATACGTACGTCTTGTCTTGTATTCCACTCGTGTTCATACAGGAGATGAAGACATTTCTGCCTCGTCCGCAGGTCGAGACTCTGTTGCCAGGTAGTCGTTGAGCCTGAACTGAAAGATATGGAAATTAATTTGCCAGACGAAGTGAACAATATGTTGTGAACTCATCCGTTGCGATTTCCCTTTACCAACAGCAACGGAATGGCAAAGAACGAGGGGGTACTGCCAGCAAGGGGAGTAGCAGAGTGTACTACGGTACTATGACGTCATGAACCTTGTTCAGTATACGGCGGCCACTCGCGGTTATTGCTGCGCCAAGCCAAAGATTTCTTCACGAACTCGGACACACTTTGTGTGACGTGAAGAAGCCTATGGGGATCTGAGAATTCTTTGTGAAACAAATTCGGCGATACAACTACTCCTGTGGAACGATCCCGGTAGAATTCGATTAGAACACCATTAGACTGTAATACATACAATAACATGATGAGCCTTACCCAGATTATGAATGTTCATGCGATTTTCCGGACAATCAGCAACCGTCAGTAGTATGTCCAAGAGCCAAACAAAAAGTGCAGATTGGGGATAGTGCATTTTTTCCGTGATTACTTTCCCAGCATTTTCCGTAGAGCTTTGACCTTCTCGGATCACCGACTCACTAAGCGAATTAAGCAGTGGTTCAGGCTGGTCGCGGAACCACACCTGCAACATTATCGGTGGGAGGCCCAGGTAACATACCTGTTCTTTGCTTTAGCGACAGCATTTGACCATCTTACTTTGATCAAGTCCGCAGCAACATATGGATCCACGGTACCACGGCCATCAAAAGAACCAGAGTCTAGCTGTCTCTTTATCTCTACAGCCTGACGCTTGTCGGATGCCAAACGAAATATGCCTTCGCATTTGTAGCCTTCTTTTTCCAGAAATTCCGCTCGTAGCACCTCCAATACTGCAGGAATTTTCCCGTACCCTTCAACCATCCTGTGCAATCCAAACAATTGTCAATTAACCGAGTAAGTTATTCCTGGACCAATGCCGGCACCTACTTTTTTGGGCATGTCTTCCAGTCTGTTCCAAACTGAGATACTTCCTTTTCCCATCCTTCAGGCAGTCCAACAAAACGGGCCTTGTCAAAATCGTAACAAACACGGTGTATGTGTTCAACCGAAGACGGAGGTGTTATTGCTCCCTTCTCTCCTCCGGTATTCTCTTGTTTCCACGAGATTGTCGTATCTAGTTTTTGAGGGGCTCGATCTTTCGAAAAGCCAGTGCTCTCTCCTCCGCTGGGTGTAGTTGCATCCTCATACGCCTTGGCAACAGGATCTGCTTGAAGCTGGTCCGATACAGTAGTATCCGATGGCATAGAAGTCAAGTTTTTTTCGTAATTGCTGTCACCTGGTGGCGATTTACTGGGAACCACAGGTCGATGAGTAACGCGAGTAACTGACGAGCTCTGTGTACTCTCCGTTGCAGTACCGGATATAGTTTTCGAATATTCTTCGTATGCGCTATTTTGCCGGTATGTCGTATCTTGTTTCTCTTCCTGTAGTACCGTATCCTCTTCAGTCCTTGATACAGCAGTTGCTGGTTGGTACTGAGCTGTCGCCGAACCTTCCCCCTCGGAAGCAAGAGAATCACACGGAAAACTACTCTGCGCAGCAGCGCTTGAAACGTTATCGTCCTCTGCTTTGGTTCCCTCCTTCTCTTTCTTTTCAGTTGATGTGGTGAAAGATTCAGAAGCTGTAACCGTCTGTTTCGATTCAGCAGTACCAGTGGCACCAGAGACAGACCCAGACTGCTTCTCTTTCCCACCTGGACGATATTCTGTGGGTACTCATCAAAATAGATAAAACGACAGTCAAATCCACGAAACACTCCTCCATGTAGCCAACATACTGGGTGGTATTGCCAATGAGACAACATTGGTTACTGCATCCGAGTCCGTCAATGTGTGGAAGTAAAACCCGTAGCTGCCATCTTTGGCGCCTTCTCGCTGCAATGCGCAAAACCTGTACGTAGAGATGATATCAAAGTCAACTCAATTATCGAAATACATAGTGCTGCTTGTTTGTTTGTGTGCTGACATACTTCTTCTGGGGCTCCACCTGATCCCAATAGTACTGGGCATTGGCCAAATCTCCCCTTACATCGAATGTATTGTCTTCCCCGTCTCCATTGCCTTTTACACTGGCACCATGGATACGGATCTCCCTGTACGATGGAGGTTGTTGTGGTTCAGGAGCTTCATGAAGTTCGATAGTCAGCGAGAACCAAACTCCGTTGGCATACGCCCTCCAATGCCCCTGTTCCAAGCGGTATATGACGGCAAGTACTCTTATACGTTTCATTGCCGGTTCGCTCTACACTATGGGGGTCAATCTCGGAGCCAGATCTATCAAATCGTTGGTGCCCAATGAGCATGCATCATGCATGATGCACTTGACTGTTGGTCGCAGGGCAGTCGCAACGGACCGAAGTACCATGGAAAGAAATTCAGCCGTAACTACCCAGAGGGTAGACGATTGCAATACCTGGTACGGGTCCACAAAAAATATCTCCAGTGTACCAATGACGGAGTGTGAGAGTGTTACAACTGGAGTTTGGTCCTGAGAAACGATCTTACAGTGCAACAACGGGTAATAGAAAGCAAGGAGAGGAAATTATCTACAAGCACAAGCTGATAGAATTGCTGGTAAAATTGCAATTTTGCTACATTTTGAGCTGCAACAAGAAATACCTGGTACTTTTTGTGGCAGTAGTTGTCCATGTTCAGGTCGGGAAGACAAAGCGGCCGCAATCACTGCAAGTCTGGAAGCAAACACCTCATTGTCAAGAAGAGAATCTACATCAGAAGACTACTATGACGGAATACGTGAACAATTATTTCCATCGTATTTAACGGGTTTCCAAACAGAACTGGTTGTAGGTGACCCTCATTTGATATTTTGTGTAGGTTGTGGTACGTATACATCAGAGCCAAGACCCCTTGGCGGTGGATGCGACCCAATGTCTGTGATACCCTTGCCACATACAAAATGAAATGAGAGTGCACGCCCCCAGAAAAGAAGCAACTTTTGCAGTAGTGGGTGAAGGAAGCCAATTGCTCAATGTATCACTGATTCTGTCCGGGTGAGGTTCGCAGCCTCCGAAACTCGACGCTTCATAAACTGGGGGTGGGCAGTCTGGGCAATATACGTCGTCAGGCTCAGGATATCTAAAGTGGAAGCGATCTGCAGCTTCTATAGCATTTGACTCCTGAGTCATTCTCCCACGATTATCCCGGGAAACTAGATTCCATACTACCTCGTAACCGGCTCGCTCACCGGCCTGAGAAGTTAAGGGCATGTGATCGTCAGACTTGGCAGGAACCAACTACAAACAATACGGAAAAACACATACCTGGACTGCCCCTTCCATATACCCAGTCCAGTAAGTTGCCGTCTCCGTTCCGGCAAAATGTAATCTTCCTAGAGGCTTGCGTAGCACTTCGCTACACGTAGAGAGTACACCTGGGCTTGCAACACCTGTGTAGCAACCGCCGCTGAACTCATCCACGTTCCAGTTCTTCTCAAGGTAGCTGCGATTGCAGAAAGACTACATCCGTTTCCAATCCGACGTTTAGTCATGGTCAACCGGCGTACCCTAGAAAATGCTGCTGGGCAGCTTCAATATCTCCAAAACACTTGCCATATTGATTCAAGATGGCACGTTTTCGCTCCTCCTCAGTAGCTTCGGACCAAGTGAGAGCTTCGTCGCACAAGATAAAGCCCATTAGTGCCGGGAAATTACCGTTTGGTTTCGTATCATCAAACGACAAACCCACAGGTCCTTCCTTACAGTCAACGAGGATTCCAGAGTATCCTCTTTCCTTCCACCACTGGCGATCAAAGTACGTGTACTGCAAGAGAGTAAAATATTCAAGAATTCTCGCACATGGCCGGCTCAATCGAGGTTCCGCTACCTACCGTCTTGATAATCTTTCCCATTGGCATTCGGTTAGCCATACTTTTCCTTTTCATGGGTAGCGAGGGACAAAAGGAAATTCTATTGTACATACTTGGTGCCATAGCGAAAACGACATAGCGGGCGGTCAAAATAGTTCCACCCCCAGTCTCAACAGTGACTCTATCGGACAATCGATAATCGAGTCGATGAACTGAAGTGTTTAACTTGACCCGCCTTCCAAGAGTTTCTCGAAGACGGCACGATATTCTCTCAGATCCACCTACAAACTTCTTCTCTTGAGCCGCGTGCACCAAATCGGTAAGCTCCTCCATTTTGCCCTCGCCTGCTGCTTTACAGTAACGGAGCCAGTACAACATGGATACCTCTGCCGGGGAGCAGCAGAGAACTCCTTCAATGGCACTTGTGTAAAACTCTTTAGCTAATTTGCCATGAGTCTCTTTATTGATAAACTCTTGTACTGACATCCTATCCAGCTCCTTTTCGTGTGCAGTCAGCGGAGGTTCCTGTAGCTGCAAGTCCCGCATCCCGTTGATTGTCTTCTCGCCATGATATAACGACTTGGGTTTGGGAAGCGATATTTGTTTGGCTAAATTGTTTGTTAGATGCACGATATTATTCAAATCTGCGTTTCAGATATGGAAATGTAGCGTAGGTACAAGCAGCAATGCAGTATCGTCACGATTATCAGCCGTCACCTACCCAGAAGCGACATTTTCGACAGAGCCGAAATATCGTTCCCTTCGAATTCGACGGTTCTCCCTAAAGCCGCTGACTTCAAAAGGTGTTTGCCTTTCACATCCACGTCGAAAGTCTCGATTCCCAAGTTGTGGGCCAAGTGTAGCAACCGATCTTGTGTGGGTCCGACGTAAGCTCCTCCCAAATCCGCATAGGTTTGACTCCCGTCCGCTAAAGTGATGTTCCCTGTACATGTTCGCCCCCCGACTCTGTCTCTGGCTTCCAGCACGAGGACGGACCCTCCACATTGAGCAATGTAGTTGGCGCACACCAATCCACTCAACCCTCCCCCAATGACAATGCAATCTCGCTCCACGTCCTCACGGTCAACAGGAGTCACCATCGTGCTCACAGTCACACTATCAAGAATGTGTGCTACGTAATTGAAGGGTGTAATCACATCGTGGAAGAACAAACCTCCCTCTACGCCGAACTGCTAATAGCAGCTATCGCCTCTGGCTCTGGGAGCTTAGCTGGCTAATGCCTTTGGTTCACAACAGTGGCGAGGAGTGCAGTCTTTCTACAAAACTAGGTTAGTGTATTTGATTTAAGGATTTGAAAAAAAGAAAAGAAACGAAAAGTGTGCTTTTGTGTACTGTCGAAAATGGCGTCGTCATCTATAGCTTCGGCGCAGCCGGAGGAGTCTTGTACAAGTACCACCAGTGATGCTCGTGCTCGTGAAAGTGCTGCTGCATGTACACTGACAGGGGAATCAACAGCTTCAGGGGGTGGAAGCAAGACCCCCAAGCACAAGTATGCCATCTTGTTTGGGTATATTGGAACCGGGTACCAAGGCATGCAGAAGTAAGCCCTGTCCGACAATTGTACTGCAATGGAAGGACAATTACATCTGAGAGTAATATAACGTGATACTGACGCAGGAATCCTGGGGCCCACACGGTCGAGGATGTGGTTGAGAAAGCACTCTACGATGCCGGGTTCATTGAAGAGGAGAATTACGGGAAATTGGCCAAGGTACGCTCCCTATCACCACTAGGAGACAGTGGCATTCCCATTCCCCAAAACCAAGTGGTTTTTTTTTGGACAGATTGATTGGTCTAGAGCTGCGCGCACAGATAAGGGCGTGCATGCAGCTGGCCAATGTGTTAGTGCCAAGCTGAGGATCCCGGAAGATAATCTAGACAATGCCGTGGAGGAAGTCAACAAGCACCTCCCGGAGCAGATTAGGGTTTTGGACTTCCATAGAGTGACCAAGGGATTTAACGCAAAAAATTTCTGCTATGAGCGTCAGTATGAGTACCTGCTACCTACATTCGTTTTGAGAAGGGATCGTCCAACATTTTACATTAGAGTTCCTTTCATTCGGGCGCTAGGGGATGAACCTGTTGCAACGTTGGCCGTGGATGACAAGCAAGACCCATTCGCGAATGGTGAGGCACAGCAACATGGACGTGAATTTGGTTGGAATAAAGCGAGGGCGCTCGGAGGACCAAAGCCAGCGTTTGAGGGAGCTCGCATAACGGATATCAGTGGGAAAAGGCAAAGCCTGGTATTCTATGTGTCTCTAGGTAGGGACAGGGTGGTAGAGTCTGCGTCTCGAGAACGCGTCAATCGGGCGACCGACAAATACCAAACAGGGCAAGCATTTCAGGAAGGCCGCGAGGCACAATGGGAGAGTACAAGACGCTATAGTAAGGCGCTTCTGCAGGATGAGCAGGCTGAACGCAGTGAACAATTTCGACTGGGAAAGAAACAACTACAGCTACTGCGAGACCTTGGTGAGAAGTTCATCGGAAGACTAAGCTTCCACAACTACACTCCCCGAATGACACACGGAGATGCTTCTTGTTTTCGGATAATACGCGAATTCGAAGTGTCCGATCCGTTCCTGGTAGATGGTGCGTAACATTGTTCGTCTATTTTGCAACGTCTTGTTACTTTTACACCATCCCCGCAGATATTGAATATGTGCGCTTTCGTATCCGTGGGCAATCCTTTATGCTCAACCAAATTAGACATATGGTTGGTGCTTTGATTGATGTTGTTCGGGGAAAAGCTCCGTTGTGGATGATCGATATTTCACTTAGTCCTGTCTTGGTAAAGCTTCCGCTTGCACCTGCCACAGGGCTCTTCCTCCATCATGTAAGTGTTCAAGAGACTTTTAGCCTTTTTCTGCGCCGTGCTTGTAACCGGTGTTTTCCCCCCGCGCGTAAAATACAACGCAGTGTGATTTTACCTCGTACAACGAGAACCGCGGGAACAATGTCCACGGGGGACTGAATTATGAGGAGCACACAGCCATCGGAAAGAAGCTAACGATTTTCAAAGAAGAGTATATATGGAAGCACATCCACCGGCAGGTTGTGGAAGAGAAACCCTTTGAGCAATTTCTGTGGGAAATGGAAACTCATCCGTTCAAATATAATGCCCGACGATCCTGTGTAGATCCAGATGATAGGAACTCCACGCACGTGTCGAAAACAGCAAAACAAATTTCCAACTACCGAAAGGAAGCCAAGTTTAGCTCCGGTAGGGGAAGAAGGAGAAAACGACAGAGGAAAGGATAGAATGTTCTCCAAAGCTTCATGATGAAAGAGGGCACAAGGTACTTGCAATCTTATGTGAATGGAATGGCATAAACACACGCACTTTGAAGGAAACGACCGTAGGCTACCAAGTCGGGAAACCCTGCCCTGTGGTCGGGACTGTGGTGGGGTTTTATACTGGTAGAAAACTCGTCCGGCCATCTTGGGGTTACGCTGGTCAAGTGCCAGTGCAAAATGGTGGACGCCTTTTGCGGATCATTTCACGACTTCACCACCCAGATAGAGGGCCTCAAGAATCCTCCGATAACGGGGAACATTAACGCCAACGTGGCGCAAGCAGCGCCTCAACCGCCTCGGCATCAACATCAAACTGATATCCCGGTTAACCCCAGGCAACCCCGGGGCACGCGGGAGCTGGGGCTGTATGCTACAGGGTTGAGCCAGCTGGTACTAAACTCCAGCTAGGCCTCTCAAGCCACTACGTAGGGCCACACAAGACTAACAATGAAGCCGAATACGAAGGCCTGTTGCTGGGATTGAAACTGGTCTTCGATGCGCTTGACGCATCCCCAAGTGAGTTACCAGCCCCGGTGGACGTCCTCATGGAGTGCGACTCACAGACGATGGTGGATCACATGAATGGCGAAGCCCAGTGCCGCAAGGACAAGCTCAGCCCGCTCTTCGAGAGGGCACGGACTGAATGGTTCCACCTTAAGAACCTCCCAATGGTGAGGAGCGCAGAGATTAGGTTCATACGCAGGGCTTCAAACTCGGCTGCCGATCGCTTAGCTAAGACCGCATCAAACAACCCAACGGGTAATGATTTTTCTTGCTTAGACTGGCCGCCTAGAGCTACGCACACGGTAGATGATGTCGACAGGTTTATCGACTTCAGGCTCCACGACAAGCGGATCCTCGTCCACTGGAAGGGCTACCCAGAGACAGCACGGACGGGGGAACCGGTTTCGTGGCTTCAGAAGGACCTTGGGTAGCCGCACGTTCTTTGACCTCGAGCAGGAAATGTACTACAATCTGGGCTGAAACTGAGATGGACGGAACTCCTGGGGCGCCACCTCCCGTGTCAGATGGTGGCTTGTCATTGGCCACAGCTGTTGCGTCTGGACCAACACTTAATCCTAACTGCGCTGCTGCAACCGGCCCTGGCGTCGCTGTGGCAGGCTCAGGGCCTTCTCCTCCCAGACTGAGCCTTGACGATACCCGTGACGTCGTTGGCGCAAGCATGACTCCTCCCGCGATGCCTCCTGAGCAAAACCAGTGTTGTGTTCCCTCACGGTGCGTGTCAGCAAGGTTGCAGGAACAGCGGTCCCGTCGCTGCTTAACACGGGCGCATACCGCTCCTAGTTAAGAGGATGCGGTCAACTCCCTGGCCGGTGGGCTATCTGTCACATATGTGTGTGTGTGTGTGTGTGGCAAGACAACAGTTTCGTTGACCACTTACGTGGACGTGGTACTAGGAATACGGCCTTCACCCTGCGAACTTCAGTGTGGGCTGGAATCGAGGAAACGGAACGTGAACCTTGCTGACAGTATCACATACTGAAAAGGACACATACTCTTCTGTATTGAAGTTAAGTCAACATTCCGCTGATGTTGGACGGATTCCGGGTAGGGTTCGCCCCTCACACGTCGTAGCGTGGCCTGGTTCTGTAACGGAGCGCAATTTTTGCGATGAAAACCACGGAAGCCTGGTTAATTCTGATGAAGCGGACAAAATACGGGCACCTGAGGGGCCACCACACGGAAATTATCCCGTTCGCGATAGAGGCGACGGGCGGCTTCGGGGAAGACGCAATCAAGTTCCTCAAGAGATTTGCCAGGAAAGCGCCGGGCTCCCGCTGGGGGACAAGGGAGATGCGGAACTTCCGCAAGCTGATGACGGCCAAACTGTCAGTCATGTTGATGCGCCACAACGTGAGGATGCTGGACCGTTCCGGGTAGCACACAGCGTAGCGTACCCTGTAGCAGACACGTCTCCCGGTAGGAGCAATACCAATACACTGATGAATTGTTAGGGTGTCATAATCATCCTTTTACGCGCATTCGAAGCATCTCATGGCACTAGTACCTGCTCTCGACACTGTATCCACTGAACGTACGCCTGCCGAGATCGTCCTGTTATTCGGTACCACGGTACATTCTTTGAACTGCTTAGTCGGGACACATTCTCCTTCACTCCATAGCGGGCATAATTGTCCGCCAGAGGAGTCGGCGTCACGCAGTACTCCCAACCTTCAATTCGATCGAAGAAAAAAAAACACCTCTGTTTAGATTCCTCTATCTTCAGTTCAACAGTGATGCACTTGAAGTAACTCTGCTGATTCAGTCAGTTGAACTGCTCCTGGCGCCGGCGGCCGGTTGTTGCTTGTTACAGTCGTTCATTGATATCATTGACAAAACCTCCCACTTTCGTACCATGTGTTTTACACCTGACCTTCCTGATGAGGATATATTCTTCCTATATTTTGCCGCACTCGGGTTTCGTTCGCCAACCGACAAGGGTCTATAGGGTACTGTCGTGCTCATGCTCGCAACCGTTGTTGGTGGTGTTCCTGGGGCTTATTTTGGCCGCTAACGTCCTCCCCGTCTACAGCCATACGGTAAGATTTTCATTTACACAAGTCGACCAATGGGAGATTCATGAGGAACTCACGGATTCCATCAGCGAAGCAGGCTGCAACAAAGGCGAACGCAGCTTGGAAATACGCACATATGTTGCTGAGGGAATCACGGACGTCGCAACCCATACCCTTGGAGAACCGATGCAAATCAAGTCGTTTTCCTTTTATTATGACGAGACAAGGGAGAGCAAAGGTGGTGGAATCCGACTCTTCAATAGCTACGGCGGATTGGAAATGGGAGTAGCTACCGATAATCCTCAGCTCTACGTGGATGCAAAGGAAGGCTTCAGCAGTGTCGGGAACGGGCCTTCGAACCCCGAGTACGAAACTTGGGTCAAAGTACAGGTGGACATTGATTGGAATAGCGACTCATTTTCCGTGACATGGACACATTCAGAGAAGGACAAAGAGCTTGGAAAACGGGAGAACTGTGGGCTCAAACAAGGGAAGAACATCAAAACGTTTGCGTGGGCTCGTCAGCACGACAAGAAGTGGCACAATAAGCGCGACAAATTCTATATGCGACTGTGCAACTTTCGGTACACGGTATTCTGTTCTGCTGGGGAGAGGTTTAACGAAGGGGAATACAGGTGTATTGACTGTCCCAAAGGAACGTATGGAACTGATGGAGACTCCTGTCAGCCATGCCCGGAGGGTGCGGATAGCGAACGGGGAAGCGATAGCCTCGATGACTGTATTTGCGAAATAGGGAGGTACAACAGCGGAAACCAGGAAAACCCATGCAAAGATTGTCCTCCTGGAAGAAGCACAACGGAAGCCGGGTCTGTCGGTGTTGATACATGTACCGCCTGTCCCTCAGGAACATTTAGCTCTGGAGGAACTGGGTGCATCAGGTGTCCTATGGGAGAAACGAGCAACGTTGGAGCAGAAGATGAAGCAGATTGTTTCTATCCGACTCCTTCACCATCTCCCACTCCTACTTCTAGTGGAAGCCAAACTCCCACTGCGTCACACTCCATGTCTCCGTCTTCAACATCTTCCCCCTCATGGACAACATCATCGACGCCCAGCAGTTCTTGCAGTAGCACACCTTCCCCCTCTTCCACTGCAAGTCCAAGTCCGTCGAAATCAGTTAAACCCAGAGTCCAGAAGCCAAATGTGCCCTACCAGAGAGGGAAACGCAGAATAAGATAATCATTGTCAAAACGTAGCCCCGAACACTACACTGTGTACAGTACTGTACTGCAGAACACAGTGCCAAGCTGTGGCTAGAATACAGTGGAGTACTTCCATGGTGCATAGCCGATTGCTTTGGGATACCCAAGGAGTAAAGCAACTACTTGCCAAAGTGACCTTTGTACGACAGAATCTGCCTAGACAATTGTTGGTCTTTTGGTAGCAGCAGTGTCCAGCGGCTCCTTTGCTGTTGGAATTTTGACGTCCCAGCGAGCCACCCATACTTGTCACTGCGGTACAGTTTCAACACTTGGACTACCTGCATGACAGTATCAGCCCACACACGTATCAGCCTTAAAGGAGGGGAGTGGAACTTACCAAAGAGCACATTGTGACTTACTTCTCCAAGATTTACGTAATATGAAAGACATGGAAAGGGGATACGAGGTTCTTGTGAATGGAAGGGTGTATAGGCACATGTAGTTTGAAGGAAGCGACGATAGGGGATGCCAAATAGGCAGTATCTTCAAGTCGATAGCGATGCCTGCTCAATCTGCTGATTCTGGACGTGCTGTGGCACTGCTGTCTGCTCAATGACTGTGCTGTTATTGAGAACTGAAGCTGCGTAGCAAGTTCGCAGCATTGCGTTGCAGTACAGTATTGCATCAGGTTCCTCTAGTTCTTAGCATTGTGCTGCATTATTTTAAGATACTGCAGGCTGGGGACTATTTGGACATCGCTACGCATACCTTTGGAGAAGGATGCACATAGAATCGGTTTCCTGCTTCCACTACATGTATCACGAATTAGAGGCAACTGCATATAAAAGTGGTGGAATACGAGCATATCATAGAGATGGAGAGTTAGACATGAGGATCGCAACCGATAATCCTCAGTTTCTGGTGTATGATGCCCATATCTTATCATCAGGATCAAACGGCCCACGGTGAGGAATTCCACGCTACCTGGACGCATTACAAGAATAACAATAAGAATGGGCTTTGTACCGAAGCCGCAAACCGGAGCAGATACTCAGAAATGCGGATGGCCATTCCAGTACAGCTGTGACTGGTCAGTGGTTTTCAAGAATACGTTCTCCGTGCGAATTTGTAACTTCCGGTATGAAGTTTCGTGCCCTTCGGGGGACAATGAAAGAATTGTACTGAGTGTCCTTGTGGACCGTATGAGCACGAAGGAGAATACAAGAACTGCCCCGCAGGAAAGAGCACCTCAAACACTGTGGGCAGTTACTGTCCATCCGGAAAGTACAACAATGGCTGAAAAAATGCGTTAGTTGCCCTAGCTGAGCAAGAAGTGGTCTGTTATATTTTAATTCCGAGCACACCCGTAACTCCCGCGCCTTCTTGGTCGACATCACCATCACCAAACTCCAATGACACCCATTCATGCTCACGCGTAGGTCCATCGCCATCAGCAAGTCGGACTCAGTCACATTCTGCAAACCGAGGTATAGGAAACCGTGCAGTGTAAAGTGAGTTGGAATTATACAGCAGAATACCATTCATCAAGAGTGGTTTGGAGCCGCCAGCCATACATGTCTCATTCACCATGATTATTTCACTCAGCTATGCTACTTATAGTTGCTTGTTAGTGAATCGTTCGGATTTTCAGCTGTTTAGGCAGCGGCAATCACGAATCAACTGTAGCTTATCCCCCTCAAAGCCACCGAGTTGAATGCTCGCACCTTGAACGACGGTTGTCAAAACACCTTAAAGCCCGGACTGGAATCAATTCGTTGCACCGGCGGCATACGTATTTCTGTCATGCTAGGCATCCACTAAAGATCGAACTCCTGTATCAATGATTTCAGTCTCGGATGAGGCAATGTCACGCCCTGGCGAGTTATGTCACGCGACTCGACGTCACACGAGGTATTCCCCAAATGCCGAGTACCTGTATTATGCTGTACAGTCGACTTGATTCTGATACACTATAATCCATCAATTCGTAGTGATACCACATGTAAGGCAACTGCAATGCCTTGCCGATCTCCGTCTTACAAAGCCACCCGCATGTGTTCTCGTATAGTCTGGATCATTCCAACGAATGCGTTGAATAATAATAATGAATACAGTAATCTCACGTAATCTTTTCATTCTTGCGACTCCTCGTTGTCGCTCGCCACTAGCGATGCCATGGTTATTAAATGATTTGTGTTGCGGCCTTGCCAATATTCACAGCATCTGGCCCCCATCTGGGGCACACACGACAAACAGAATAGTATACTCAATATGTTCAATGTTCACCTTCCAAAAAGACCAAGAAGACCTTTCGCTTCCTCTCTGGTCTGACTACTGCGAAGTACTTCTGCGAGGATTATTTCTTCGTCATAGCACATAGTCCCGTTCTTCGAGATCACTTGCTTCACCTTCTCGGTGTGTAGCCGATGTAGAGTGGCAAGTTTGTCGCCAGGACCGACCATCAACCCCATCCTGTGCCGGACTTGCAGTTTATTTGGGCCATACAGTCGGCTGCTGCGTGGTGTACGGATCTTCGTGGGCGTCAGAGGGTACCGTGCCATTTGGTATCCTAAGCGGCTCAAGATCCCACAATCAAACCATGCAAAGTAGACCGATCCGAAGGGGTTCTCATGCACTACCTCGTTCACGAACGGCAACTTGGAGAACCATACGCTGAGTACATGATAATACGAATCAAATTCCCTTAATCTCTTTTGGAGATAATAGCACTTGTTTCCTCGATACGTCTTCTCTATAGTTTCGCCGCGCACACATAATTGCCTTAAGTCCGGAGAAACTCTTGCTCCAGGCAAGTCTTCCAGTTCGACTTTACGCAATATGGCACCACTATCGCGGAACTGTTGTCCCAAAGGGTGAGAACTCAAGTTTAGATTGTGATAGTACACAATATTCGCCTTGAGGCGTTTTAAGAATTTTAAAGTGCCCGGAATACTTTTGTGAAAGTAACTAGCGGGATGATGAGGCATTCCTGGCATCTCGAAATAGCCGGTGACGACTGTGAGTAAATTCTGTCGAATCGCTTCCTCTATGGTCACCTCCGAAATATTCATTGCCGAACTGCTGGGAATCACGGCAGGTTCCTTCGCTTTTGGCCCTCTAAAACCTGCTTCCCCGTAAGAAAGGAATACAGGCCTACTGTCCTTGGAAGTAGAGACTTCGGATGAAGACGAACCGTCCTTCCTCAGATCCTGGTTAGGTTTTCTTGGGTGCATATCCTGGGCAACGGAGGCGTTATGCAAACGGGAAAAAGACCAGCCTGCTCTCCGTTGGCCCTGGATAAAACCGTCGAATCCCCTCAGAGCAACGATGTCTAGGAGGTAAAGCACAGTCACCACCAACACCACCCCAGTAATTAGAACATTCCTGTTGGTAATCATAGCGTCTTCAGCTCACTTTTTAGTGTCTGGCCACCATGAACATGGCCACAATGCGTTGTGACTCACGTAATGTAACGATATAGGCGTGTAGCATTTACTACTAAAATCCATTCATCTTCTGTGCCCATGCCTACCAACTATCGACTTCATTCATCCCCGGCGTAATGGCAGCTTGAAAGTTTGAAACGCATGCCAGTCGAGGTCCCAAGTCCTTCACAGCATCATGTGATAGTATACACTGTTCGAGGAGGTTTGTTTGTTGCCGAAGACATTTAAGCTAGTTAGTCAACTACTTATTATTTTACCTCTTCTCTCTCTCTCTCGCTGTAGATATCATTGTATTGGAGGAAATGGAGCATCGAAGCCAGACGGAGAATGCTTCCAAGAGGGCTTTCGGGCTGAATTCCCCCTCTTCCTCCATGCATGGAGGAGGAGGAGGATCCAGGACGACCAGGGATGTGGTGGATGAAACAAAGAGTGCCAATGATAAGAATGAGTACAGGCTACTGCACCTGGAAAATGGCCTCCGGTTGCTGCTCATCAGCGATATGGCCTCCATCACCAGCGATTCCACGAAAATGGAGGTCTACAGGACACCCCATACCCGGGTTAAATCGAATGAAGACAGCGATGGGGCAGGAGAGGCGTCGCATCGAAAGCGCCAACGAGTACAGCATGAGCATGAAAGGGAAGAGTCGGATGGTTCGTCGTCATCGGATGGCAGTGACTCTGATTCGGACCCGGGGAATGAAGTTCGTGGCTCAGCGCGCTATCGTAGGAGCAGCAAAAAACTTAAGCAAAATCCCACGGTAGAGGACCGACGACACAAGGAAGAAAGGAAGAATGCTGAACAGGGGGAACCAGATCAGCCTAGTCAAGAGTACCGACGGGCAGCTCTGGGTATCGGTGTACAAGCAGGTTCCTTCCATGATCCCGACGAGGTAGAAGGGCTCGCCCATTTTCTGGAGCATATGATCTTCATGGGATCGAAAAAATACCCTAACGAAAACGAATTCGAACAATTCTTGTCCGATAGAGGAGGGTTCTCCAATGCATACACGGAATTGGAACACACTGTATTCTATTTTGAAGTTCTTGGCAAATATTTTCAAGAAGCAACAGAGAGGTAAGCTACTCGGTCTGAGATTAGTTTCAAATCATTCAGTACTGATGAAGAGCTTGTGAATCTCGCAGATTTTCACAGTTTTTCATTAGTCCCTTGTGTAAGAAGGAAGCCACTGATCGCGAGTTGCAGGCCATCGAAGATGAATTTGCTGCAGCCACACAGGATGACTACACCCGCTTGGAAGCTGTAATGGCGCACACTTCTGATTGTGACCATGTAATGCATAAGTTTTCATGGGGAAATATTCAGTCGTTAAGGGATACACCTGCAAAATATGGAAGAGATCCACATGCTGCACTATTCACCCTGTTTAATTCTATGTACTCGGCTGACCGAATGCATGTTGTTGCCCGTGCACCTTACACCCTGGATGCTTTGGAAGAGCTGATAGCACCGATATTCCAAAAGGTTCCAAGAAGAGGGGGGTTGGCTGAGTACACACCACAGCAAGTCGTTAATGCTATCGAACACTCTAAGTTGGCGTCGCCTTTTCTAATTTCGGATGCTTACCAGCAAGAGAATGTTCGCCGCTCTGTTCCGTGTCTTCATCGCTTAAAACCAGTGCGAACGAGATCTATCCTACATGTATCATGGGCCATACCAACCTCGCTTGTGCCTCTACAGTCGGCAAGGTGTGCAAGAAAAAAACCAGACGAATACGTAGCCCATTTGCTGGGTCACGAAGCACAAGGTTCCCTCCTGGCAGAACTAAAAGAAAGAGGATGGGCAACGGATCTCTGCGCTGGAATCGGGGACGAAGGCTTTGAAAGGAACAATTGCTGCTCTTTGTTTGGCGTCGATATTACAGTTACCAACGCAGGGTTGGAAAATTGGTACACCGTCATCGATCTTATGTTCGCGTATATTGGTGTTATTAGATGTACCGGTCCAGCGTTTGCGGTTTTTGACGAACTTAAGAAGACTGCAACGCTCAGTTACCGTTTTCAAGAAGATGAAGATCCCCGTGAGAATGTAGAGCGCTTAGCTTCCGTGATGGTCCAAGATTACAAAGACGACGATATCTTGCCGGGTACGGTTGTTTTACAGGAATTTGATGCCGCAACAATAAGTAGCTTAGTAGACCTGCTAATACCAGAGACACTACGTGTTGATCTTATGCACCCTTCGTTTCACACTGGTGTGGAGACAAAGGAAGCAGAAAATACTGACGAGGACGCCGCTAGTATACCCTCGGACGACGGTGTAACCAAAGTGGAAGCTACTTTCACATTTACGAAGGTTGATCTGCCGTTCCTGGAAGTCTCTCCCCACGTTGCTATAGAACCTTATTTTGGCTGCCCTTACAGTGTTGAACCGCTGCCCGAAAGTCTGATACAGCAATGGAGGAAAACAATGTTCGAAGACGCTCACGAGAGTCCGAACCGCTCTTCAAGGCAAGTCTCCAATTGGGTATCAAGGAAATATCAAAAGATTTACATTCCTAATCTTAATCCGTTTATTCCCGATGACCTTGAGGTTCGAAACTTTCAGGACGTGGCTCTCTCCACTGCAAGTCTCCACAAAGAAGTTAGAACACATTTGCTACAGCTCTGCAAGGAGGGGGCGGATATTAGCGAGACTCCTGCAGCCCTCAGCCCTGAACTTGTTTCCAGTAGTATCATACACCCCATTTTACGTTCTAACAGTGAAACTTTGAACACGAAACGACTGCAGCTATGGTACCACAGGGATACGGCATTCTTGTTACCAAAGAGTTTCGTAACCGTGCGCCTCGTTTGTCCCATT
Source organism: Halocafeteria seosinensis (assembly GCA_001687465.1). Taxonomy (NCBI): domain Eukaryota; class Bigyra; order Bicosoecida; genus Halocafeteria; species Halocafeteria seosinensis. The sequence goes on along the minus strand of LVLI01000095.1, from coordinate 6,958 downwards.
TTGATGCGCGATCCTAAGTACACTGCCTTTTCCTCGCTGTGGACCGAGCTGGTTCTCGATGGTATGGTAGTGTGTTCAGCGCCAACGTCTAATCTTGTGGTTCTTTATGTTACGTTGTGTTTACTTCTATGCAGCACTTACTGAAACGGCGTATATGTCTCATCTGGCGGATCTGGAGCTGGCCATTCGATGTGACCACATCAGTATATGCGTCACTGTATTTGGATTTCACGACAAATTACCCGTTCTCTTGGAAGAGGTCAGTAGCTCTCCAATATTTTATCCTGTCTCCTAATTTGTCTAATCTCGGATTTTATGCTTGCAGGCACTTTCGGCCTTATTTCAGACAAAACCTGACAGCGACAGGTTTGAGGCCGTCAAGGAGATGCTCTTGCGTCGATGGAAGAATCGGTATATACGGCCGTCTTCCTATGCTGAGTATCTCAGATTGCTTATGCTGTGTCGGCAATGCGTCCCTCATGATGTGTTGTTAGATACCCTTGGTAACATATCGGAAGAAGATATGTCCCGCGCCATCTGCAACCAGGACAGTGAAGAGTATCTGTGGAGTGGATGCTTCGCGCAAATGCTAGTATACGGTAACGAGACTTCTCAAAGCTGCACGCAGCTCGCCCAAACCGTAGATGCGTTCCTATGTCGTCTCCCATGTAACTGTAGTAAAGCGCCGCTGGAAACCGAAATCACAGAGACAGCAGTACCTGCACCTCTCTCTTACAGATACTGCTGCAAGGACTCCTCAAGCTTTGATATAGCCGAGAGCAATTTGAGAAGTATTAACGATAGCGCCACCGCATTTAACATTCAAGCAATGCCTGTTAGAGTGCTGCCGCCCAAGACCTTGTACTTGATCGAAGCCGAGCAAGACTTCAAAGCAACATGTGCAGAGCATTATTTTCAAATTGGTCCAGAGAGTAAGTGAACTATTTTGACTCCACTCCTTTGATACAACTCAAATTAAGTAAACACTCTATCTTCCAGCAAACGAGAATCGAGCAATGGCGGAAATGGTGGAACACATAATGTCTGAAAATTTATTTGACGTTCTTCGAACAAAGCAGCAGCTCGGATACCACGTTGGTTGCTCCCTCCGAAGCACCTATGGGATGCTTGGATACACGATTACCGTCCAGAGCTCAAAATGGGGCCCACGGTATCTGTCAGAACGAATCCGTGATTTTCTCTCTTACTTCAGAAAAGTACTCTCGAAACCAGATGTTCTTCTATTCCAGAAACAGTTGAACAGCCTGATCGATATGAATCTGCAGCCAGAGAACAATATGCTGGAAAATTTTGAAAGAAACTGGTTTGAGATATCAGAATGTAGATTCGATTTCGAAGCCAAGGAGAATTTAAGCTATGCACTACGCAGTATTGACCTGGACGGTCTGCGAAATTTCTATGATGACGTGTTTTCTCCGGAGAAAGCCAGACAGATACAACTCAGGATTTTCAGCGCCGGGATCGATGAGATTGGGAGTTCTGACCCCTACCTGGACGAAGCTATGCAAGACGAGAACATTCCTCTACCTGAGTCTTGGAGCAATCCTGCAGCTTCTACAATATCTGTCAATCCTGGGGAAATAAAATCAGATAGTGACTCGCTAGCATCTTATACATCGATCAAGTATAAACTGCAATCGCTCTCACCCGTCAAGAACACGCACAAACAAGTGTGAAGTGTACAGAAACAATCCCGCTATGCATTGCATTCTTTGCAAAACGCCTGGGTAGATTTGACCGCGAAAGGCTCCATCATGTCTCGAAGCAATTGTAGAGGAACGACGCTGGTTTGATAGGACGTGCCATCAGAATGCGTGTGCTTTGCTAAAGGAAGAGGCAACCCATTGTAGAGCACCCTGGCAAAGTAATGGATAGAAGATTCCGAGCCATTAACTTGGAACACTTCAATTCTCATCGTAGCTGCGTATGGAGGCCACTGACTGGTCGTCGAGCCCAGCATATATAGCATGGGGAGCATCGTGGCGTCGTGTCCTAGGTAGACTTTGAATGACGGTTTCAAGTTACCTTCGGATGCTGTTCGGAGTACCTGTTGTAATTCGTTTATGAACATTCCAATGCCGTAACGTACAGCTTCAAACTGTCTCGAGTTGCGCATGGGACCAAATTCTGCTACATACTTGCCTCTCTGAGGCTTAGCAGAGGGATCGCATGGAACCCTGAACAATACAGCCATTTCTGTCTCAGCACAGTTTGATGCGACGGGAAACATTTCGAATCCAACACCCGGCTGAGTAGAGGAAAATAATCCAAAAAATTTACAACAATCAGTCCCAGTAGATTTCGTAACGACCGCTTACCAGACCCATGTTAATTCCATGTGTGAAATGCGCGAGCAAAATATCTCTGACGCGGATCCAAGGTATCATCTCCTCCTCCCCTTTGTTATTGACCGGTGTATGGCTGGCCTCAGTAGATGTTTCCAGGCCAAACGCCTTCCAAACATACTTGGCGCTTTGACGACATCGGAGACACCTCTGCAATTCTTCCTGTCCCAACCCCAAGTTTGTACTTCTCTTGCCAAGGCGATGTGGGATCTCATGGTCGCCAGACCGGAACTCCTGCAGAATTCTGTGTACCTCCTCCTTTAACAGTTGCCGGCTTTTTGAGAAAGATTTGTCAAGCCGAGGACATGGCCCTGCAGAATGAGGGAACAGAGTCTCCACGTCCGAGCTATTTTCGTTCCCCTCTGCATTGATACCGCCGGCACGAATATGGACTGGTGTCAGTGCTACTTCCCTTGGACTCTTGTGAAGACTGCTCCTTTCTGAGATGCCTGGTATCGATTCTTCGTCTTCAAACGCAGATTCAGAATCATAATCCGCGCCTCGTGTGCTTGGAGGATACAAACCGAGGAGTAATGATTGCATGGACTCAATACATCTCTTAAAATTTGTACTCCTAGCTTCTATCTTCGATGGATCGCAGTGATGCGGAAGCAAGGGCTGTGAGTAGTACTTGTCCGTAGCGTACACTTCCCTCAAGTGTTTTCCCACCTGTTCCAATTGAGCAATACCTACCTCCGTCAATTTCCCACGACAACTTTCCGGGTGGTCCATGGAGCAAACTTGTTGCGCTCCTGCTCTTGGGCACCATTGTTGCAATCTACGTTCCGTGGCCTTTTTCGTCAGTCTCTTGTTCCATTCCTGGTCAATGGTTTCCAAGTCACGGCCATAGTTTCCCATAGTGGAGCCAATGGGCGTTCGATCCCCATGACGTGTAATGGCTATCACATGCACTAATTTCAAAGGACGTCCTTCCGGATCCTTATACACGGGAGAGTACGGGAACGAGAGCGCATTGCTGAATCCGGGTCGTTGCGTTATGACAAAGTCCTCCTCTTTACCAGGTTCAGCTGAGACCATTTCATACCCGGCAAATCCCACGAATGCGGCGGCCGCAGCCGCCGCCAATGGTCCATATTGGGAATCGTACGTGTACTGGGCCAAGCCGAATCCGGGATGCGTGAATTGGCGAGAGAATAATGCGCCACGGAGGAGCGCATGTCTTGATCTAGTCGTCAACATAGTTGCCTATCGGTTTGCTCCACAGCTGGGGGAACTACAACCAATAATACTATCCTAGTATAGTGTTTAGTGTTTGCGGTGGCGTCACGTGACTCACGTCCACGTCATCAATGCTTCACAACATGTCGCACCTTGGGGGTTGGCCGCCTACACTGTCACAGTCTGGTAGGTAGGAAGTGTACAATTGAATTTTTTGCTTTGTAGCCTACAAGAAAATAGAGGATATCAGTGACGAAATTTTTCAAGTATTTTTCAGAGAAACTGTTGGTATCTTCCTTGGGAACCGGGATGGGATCCTGACAAAGTCCGACCTCTTTGCCAATTGTAGGGTGCTCTTCAGAGATCGTCACGAACCCCCACTTGGTTCCTGCTAGCCGGGATAGAGGCCGATGTACTTGAGTTTCTGAAATGCTCAAAACCTGAGTTTAGTGCGTAACGTTGCCTACGACGTCGCGCCTCCTGCATTCCTTGAGTGGCTACATACATATGGCAAGCGCCTGGATACCGGACAGAGCGCGTCCTGACGTCATGACTAATATTTTCGTGGACCTCGCATTCCAATAGGAATATCTTAACCTAAGCTAGTGGAGCCGAACGTACCCACGGTGAAGGATCGCAAATTTGGACATACCGCGTCGCTGGAGACGCAGCGTTCGTTCCTGTTCCCAAAGTCTTGCTTGACAGTTGCGCAATATGGCGGAACCATCGAGGCAGGTTCAATGAAATTGTTACCGTCTGCACCATAAAATTCGTTTCTCAATACTGTATCTGATCCGTGACTTGGTTTCGTGCCTGTGAAGCGTTGAGACAGCTGTACATACGAGCATTTATAGGCTACGTAGCCGCTCCCAGGACGAATAAACGCTCTGCTATCCCCATACGTCCTTGTGGATTCATTCTTGTACAACTTCACTGACTTCGTTTCTGCAACCACAGAGTCGATCGACCTGCCAGACTCTCCACGTGTCACGATTGGAGCGAAGGGGCCAGACTGCGGCCACCCTACCAGTGCAAGTTGTACAAGTGCTCCGGAATATGTCTGAACCGATCCGGTGTTTTTCAACTTCAATCCCCAACATATACTGTATAAGACTCTTTTAATAAATTTAGTCCATGTAATCGTATAGATAAAGCAATGGCGATTGTTTTGACGCGTTTAGATTCTCAAAATACAGCTTAAATATTATGCTATGCCGGCTTAAACACGAGAGCCTACGTGTTTTTCAACTTCAACTTGGTCTTCAGAAAAAGACGGCAACTTTAGTACACCCAATCGAGGATTTAGAGTTATAATTTCACCTGTAAATGCCAATAATTATGAAAATCATCGTTTTTCAAATAATATGGGTATGGTTTATATTGTGACAGGCAATTGCTTTTCACTCTGATGTTTCCGGAACTAGTACGACTGATTCCTGCCTCGTTTACTATCGTCCGGTCAATTATTGCGGCATACAGCTCGTTTAGGAAGTCCTGCTGCCATTTTCAATTTGTTCACGGACTAAATATTCTTTTTCGATCTTGGGATGCCCCCATTTGCCTCCGTAATAACCTCCTTTCAACCGCTGGAACACGCCGCTTGCTGACTCTCCTATCAGGAAGAGTGACGCCGCAAATTGTTTCACGTAGCACCAGAAAAGCTTTCTCGCATTGCAAACAGCGCTTTAAGGTGGTTAACAGGAGACAACAAGTCAGTCGCATGGCTCATGCTACTGGCCACTGTCCCTCAGCTGCCGGTTATATTCTTTCAGGAAGTTGACTAAGCTGCCTGGGACCATTGCGCAAACGTATGGTTTCTTGAGTTCATTGGACCATACTTTAGCCTTGTTGACAGAAGATCTAATACGGCTATTCGTTGGAGAGTCATGAAATTTCCCCATAAGGTGTAAGATATAACACTTTCCTCGTAGTTTCCGTGGAAGTTCCGCTTGCACTCACAATTCAAATGTCTGTCGCTCTCGATTTCATATCCCGTGATGAAGTATCCATACTCAGCCTTCATGTGGTTCTGTATTTCAATTATAGTTACTTGAGCTTTAGAAGTGTTCTGTTGCTTTACATATTGAGCCACGAGCTCTTGGCAAAGGCGAAGCTCTTTCGGTGGTCGTCCAGTGCGGGGGCCTCGACGAACTTCTGCTTTGGCGAAATATTCATGCAGAATCCGGCTTACACTGCTGTGAGACACTCCATTAAATGCAACCACCAACTCAATTAATTGCTTTTTCCATGTAGGCATTAGCTTTGCGACACTCATTGTCCAAATTGTTAGCTACGAGCCAATGTCTAACCCGTAGTAGACTCTTGTGAAGTTGAGACCTCACTGCTTCTGCTGGAGTCACCGTCTATTTCGTTGATGCAAGTGCTGCAAATAGCATATAGAACTATGGCATGTGCAAAGACATTATGAAATACCACTTCATTGTGGTCAAGGGGTACCTGTATCTTACGCAGCTCTCGTAAAGCACGATCACTGTCGCCATCTCGCGTGCGGCTGCTTCACAACATCCCAACGTCTTCTCAAACGAGCTCATTCTGGTGCTGTTGGAAGGCGAAATATCAGTTTTTCGCGATTCACGATATTCTATCAAGTTTCCACTACGAGCGAGCTCTTGGGCTGGGGTTATCGTCGCCGTTGCTGAAGAGATATTCTCTATGGCCTGGATCGCTTGAAGTTTGGCCAGCTGCCCACTTCGGGAACTCTCGACACGTTCACTGGTATTATGAAGCCTTTTACTCATCATTAGAAAATTCGGTTATATGAAAAGTTGATTTTTTCAATGAAGAACAAATTGGTACATTTGTTTTCGAAAAAATCCGACTCAATCAAAATTCCTCCACTACCGAAGTTCGTGGACCTTGGCAGACGACGTGCAACTTGAGATTTGAATCTTCGGTGGCTATCCCACAGAAATGATTGTACTGTGCGGGAAGCAGACCTCGCCACTGGAATCGCCCGAAAACGCTGATTCTGGCGCTGTTTTTAGTGCAAAAAATACGGTACGCATGTCAAAGATACGGCCCTCCAGATGATGATGCTTTTGTGAAGATACGCTAAAATCTTTGAGAAAATTGGCGCGAAAACCTGCGGAAAATCGGTCCAGACATATACCAGGGCACTAGCCGCCAACTACGTTGGTGTACGAGGGAAACCTCCGGTTACACCTTTGGCCGACAACTGTTCTAAGATACTGGCGCGATCAACAGCCGAACTACTGTGTGGTGTATTGTTTTGGCTTGGGAGACGTCTTGACTTCCTCATTCTTGCCAAACACTTTGGCCTTCGTTGGCGTCCGAAGCTACGCAACGCAATTCTGCCGCGTCCTGCTTTACTGTTAGCTTTGGGAATGAGTAAGAAAAACTTATGCGTCCTTGTATCAAAGTTGCATCAGGAA